>CAKNYM010051846.1:263725-296228 GCA_932195095.1 Andricus curvator | reverse complement strand
TGGACATTTGGATACTTGAACATTGGATATTTGGACAAAACAAATTTTGGCATTTGGATACTTAGACCTTGGATATTTGTATATTTAGACCTTGGATATTTGGATATTTAGACCTTGGATATTTCGACAGAACAAAGGTCATTTCGATATTCTTACCTTGAATACGTGGGCAAAAAAAATTTGGACATTTGGAAACTTGAACATTGGATATTTGGAAAAAACAAATTTGGGCATTTGGTTACTTAGACCTTGGATATTTGGATATATAGACCTTGGATATTTGGACAGAACAAATTTGGATACTTGGACACTGGATATTTGGACAAAAAAAAATTTGGACAGAATTCGCTCAGGGGAAGTGAGCAGTAGAGAGGACACCCCTTTTGCATAATTGGGTCGTGCGTTACCTATGCTTATGTCCTGATGGACAAGTGAGCCACGTACGGTGCACTGAAGAAAGCGTGCTATTAAGTTGCATTGTTCCTCGATGCAACCGTGCAACGGTGCATCTAATCTCTATGCTATCCGAGACATACAGTTATACCCCCGGGGACACATACATTTCACTCCAGAGCGCATAGATCATAGAGATCATCTCACAACGTTGGACTTGTGCGATCGATTCGTGGCGGATCGATAAGACAGGTGTTGCAAGAAAAATCAACTTCCGACACACGACTTTATCCAGAGTTATGCTGCATTGTGACAACAGAGTTATACAAAGAAGAAAGTAACTGTATTTCGAAATGTTAGCCTTAAATTCTTTCAGCGGTGTTCCTGATGCAATAAAGAGCCACTGCCCAGCTATAGATGTTGTGCCAATATGATTGATTGAATCGGGAAAATGGTATCTAAGTAATTCCTCGCTGCGTAGTTTGTTACAAGCCAATGCGTACGACACATATTTCTGCTTCGCTAAATAAACCGACTCCATTAGCGGACATTACTTAGGTGTCTAGAACACAGACAGAAAAAGTAAATGGAGAGAAATATACCATCGGGAAGTTCCCTCCACGTAGGTAGTCCTCTGGTTAATGATGCCCGCGAATCGATGATTCGTCAACGTCCAGCTCTGGAATTGGAGTTATCCAACGGAAGGAAGAGGCGTGAGCTGCAAGCCAAGTACATTCGAGCTGATATCTCCAATTACTTCCCCTGAAACCAGAATCGAACGAGGATACGAAGGACTTGCGCCTTTATTATTTCTCATTGCTAGGGTGCTGCTTTGCATGGTAATAACTGCGTGCAGTTTCTTAATTAGTGGTTTTTATCACTCATCTGGAGGTGTATGCATTTATCCTTGTCTAGTTGGATACCACTGAAGGGCTCGGGGGCTTCTAATTTATCAGAATCGAGTTCAAATGAGAATACGATTGCTGAAATTAGTTCGTAATCCCTGTTATTAAAGAGGCTCTTAAGTGACTTTGGGAATCAAAGTTCCCAATCACTGCTGCGATAACTATTCTGCTAAATGGATGTCGGAATTAGTGATCCTAATTCACATTTCTGATACGGTTTTGAAATTATGGTCTTTTACGTAGTCATTTTTTATCACCTTTCTGTAATTAAATATAATTATCATCTGCTGGTCTTCTTAAATGATCTGAAATTACAACGCAAAAGTCTACTGCGCAGCAATCAGTGGTGCAAATCTGCGTCGTTTCAAGTTGTGTAGAAAAAAGGGAAAAAAAGTTTCGGATGAGTCATGGGATGATTCAAGTAGGAGAGATTTGGTGGTTTTGGGATGAAAGCAAACAAAGACTGATCTGCAGAAGCGATAGCATAAGTATTTTGATATAATACCGTGACACATCTTCCGATCCTAAATCTGTTCCAAATTCGGAATCATAATTATTTTTAAATGTCTTAACTCATTTCCCTGTTACAACGTAATCGCTTTCTCATCTCTTCCCAATCGAAACTCTTCCTAATTATAAAATCCATCACTTTCCACCTATCCGACAGTATATTGAAAATACACTACTTGCATAATCCACACTCATAATTATAATCTGCAATTCCATTTCCTATCCCACATACGTGATAATTTTAATTCCCAAGAAATTAGCACATTACATGTTTCCATTTTCTTTAGAAAGAAAGGGAGCTATCCTGAATTAGTTCCTCCAATCACTCTAGACCTAATTTCCATTTCTGAGCATCTCATCACAATTTTGTGTCTGTGTGCGAATTCTCAAGTTTTTACATTCCCTCCCTTAGATTCCTTCTTTCGGTTCCCAAAAAGAAATCACCCTTGCGGGTTATTCTTATTATACCTCTTCCCAATCCTCGTCTGCAGAAGTGGCTCAAATTATCCAAAACCTATAACTGAGCCCTGAAGTTTATTGTTCTCAAACAAGAGCCGTTTTTATGGCAGCCGTACCACATCGACAAGCTGTCAAAACACAATGTTATTCTTCCCAGTCATAAAAAATGTGAACGACCGCTCGTGAAAACTGTCGGCGCTTCCTGAAGCCGAGTCGATGGTCACTTTGTTGCAAAACTGGACCCGCATCGCGACTTGAAACCCGATGCCTCGACGAACGCGTAATAAACTTTATTAACGGCTGCCTTCCATGCTAGAGGTGGCAGAGTACAAACGCTCGCGGATAAATGTACGAATCGGATGACGTCACCTGTTGGTCTCACTGGAACATCGACGTATATACCTTGCGAACACGTTTCAAGTCGTACGCGAAGAACGAGTCGAGGATGGGCGAGGGACCGTGCCACAGAGTGCGAGAGAAAGAAAGAAAGAGAAAAGGAGTCAGTTCTCGAAGAGGGGGTTGGAGGAGGGAAGAGACGGCAGAAGTGAATGAATGTAGCGGAGCGTGGGCGAGCAGCGGTTCTCAGTTCTCACCCTTTTCATTTCAGAGGACTCACGCGATTCATTCACCGTTCTTCGCCGGCCGTGGAAGTGGAATCACCACGGTCAAGCGCAAAGGTTGATTCATTCATGAAAAACACGAGATTTTATCCCAATTAACATGAGTCCGCACTCAATTCCTTCCGACGAGCATCATCATTAATTTCCCCATCGACGGCAGCCAAGCCTCTGCGTAATTAAAAGCAGGAACTGTTTTGCTTTACTCCTTTTCCACCGACACGCATCATGTAATTTCCTTTTTTCCCCGCGAGGAGCTTGTGAAGGAAAAAGAGGTACTGATCAGTTTCTGCGTCTTCAATTCCCACCAGGCAGATCGGAATTCAGAGTTGTTTTGTCAGTTGAGGTGTGAACTTAAAAACCTGATCTGCAAGAATTTTCCAAATCTAGAAGGAGAACTGTGAAAAAGGGAAATGTGTTCTGAGGTTGTAGGTATGATCAAACGTTTTCCTTTATCTGGTTGACGTTATAACGCATCGATCCAATTAGAAGCCGGATAAAACAAACCGTTTAATCAACGACAGTGATTTACATTCTTCTCGGACGCTATCGGCGTGCTTGCGTAACTTTTCTACCATCGCTGATGGCCGGATCAACCTGTAGTACCTCGAGATCGTAATTGCTCTGCTGAATGGTATAAGGGTGTACGAAGGGAAATCGTTAACGCTTTAAGCCATGCCAGCTCGTGTGCCAGCTAGCTTTGGTCTAGCAGATTTTCTCAGGGAATTATTCTTACTCAGGATACGCTTGCATGTAATATTTGCTCGATCGCATCGACCTGGTAATGGCTTTATCGCACTTTTTCAATCTACTAAACACGTCCATTCTGAACACGTCTCTCCTGCCAATTATTATTCATTGTGTAATCGATCAGGCTCTCCTCTCTAGTCTAGCATACTTTTCTACGAATTCCAACCAAAGCTTCGAGCAATTTATCTTCTGACTCGCTGATGGACTCATACTGGCATATTGTACTCATTTTGCTGTATTCTTTCCTTGAGCCTTATAATGCGGTATCCCAACGAGAGGAAGGATCATTCTTGTAGATTATTGGCATACTTATACGCTGTTGGTACGATGAATTACAGTTTGTGGTTATATAGTGTTATTCTTGTTTGTTCAGTTTCTTATCCCCTTTTTACAACACGGTCCTTACATCCTGTTCTCGTGGTCTTTTTGCTTCCACTTCGTTCACTGCATGTCTGTTTCTTTCATTATTTTTGCGTCTCTTCTGCATTCTACTGCACACTTTGAGTAGTTCTCCACCCCTCGTCAACTTTTATTTTATTTACTCTGGCACAATCTTGATTCACTTTCGGTTTGCATCTTTTAAACTCGGGTGAGCACTCTGGTGTTCTCTAATCTCTTTCCTCTTGTTCTTACTCCTACTTAGAAGCATAGCAATACATTATCGTTTTCTTCTTTCCGAAAGCTGTCCATTCCTTTTGTAAAAAGTATTCCTTATTCGTCTTTTAGAAATAGGAGTGCATTCATAATAATTGGGAAGAGATCGCGAATTCGATATGGAAAGACTAGGGATTCGAGAATGGATGAGAATGGGGGAGGAACAGAAATAATTACCCGCCCCATCAGGTAAGAGCGAAGATGAATTGGAATCAAAAATTGGAAACAGATGACATCAAAAAGCCACTTCAGAGGTTGGCAATCCTAGAAGCAGGAACCAGCCCGGCTTAGTAATAAAGACAGGAATAACGACAGTATAAGGGAAAACGAGGTGCATAATTCGAACAAGACATTAGGATCCTGATGACAACGTAGCATGGCAATAGGATTATGATTGATATGATATCTCAAAAACAGGTATCGGTAACATCCAACATGATAACAAGTTTCATGATAAACTGCACCATTCAATCGTGCATCACCTTCCCCTTCAGAAAAATCGATTCCCATGAATAAAATTAAAAACAGTTTGCAAATCGCTGGACCAGAAACTAGAAAATGGTTAGCGCTGCTGTGGGTCTGCGTGATTTAAAGCAGTAGTAGCGGTGGATTACTGTGATCGCTAATCGATGTTTCGAAGTTTTGTGCAATTAAGTCAGACGGGCACACTAAGCAAGGGCAGGGGACACATTAACTCCCAGGAAGCACATCGCATAATCCTAATAATTATCAATGATGACGGATCGGTCGGTCGCGTCGCTAATTACTGGCAGGCGAGTCGAGCCGCGGGCCCCGGTGTATTTACTTACAAGAACCGTGTCCCATGCGTGTAATGGATTTTTGTCGGGTCGTCGAGCACGTAATGTGGCTTGGGTTGCTTGCATGGGCAGCAAGTTACGCCAGCGGCTGTATTTAGAACTACCTACCGTTTAGCACACGGATGTTGCTGTGGCTTGTCAGGTGCCTCCACGTACGCTATCTATCGAGAAGGCACTTGACAAGCTATCCAGCATTTTTTTCTGACCGTCGACAGCATCGCCCACTGCGGTTGCGGGGCTGTAACGCGTGTCTTCTCACAGGTAATATGAATATCTTTTCAGCTTCTTATTAAGCTGAAAACAAACCCACAGATGTCGAGACGCCATGGGCGTTATCTAGATACCTCTCTACCATATCTCGACTGAACAGCGTTTTAGAAATGCGCATGTACGTGTCCAGGCTGATTTTGTATCATTGCGTGTTCCTTATCTTGACAGGGGTTTATTTAAATTTGGATCGAGGAGTACTTAAGATGAAGGAGAATAAGGAGAGTGGAAATTGTTTCTGGAAGGATGATTCAGAAAGGGAGTGAGCATTTACAAATACGAAACTCATTGGTAAAGGTGGCACTCTGAATTCTCCGATCTCATTCTTCTGTTGGCAATTCCGAATCATAATACTTGATCCCAATCTTTATTAGGAACACCATCTCTATTGTCTATTACCAATTCTAAATTATGTAACGACTTCCAAATCGCTATTTCTTTCTTCTGTTCTCTCTTCTATTTCCATATCTCTTTTTCTAGCCATGTTCTAAGGTATAATATGCAATCTCCATTTCTATTCTAATTACTTTCTCAGTTTTAATCGTATCTCTAATCCATTCACCTGCTTTTTAGGAATTAGATCAATAAAGGTATTTGTTTCCCATTCCTGTTTCCAAGATATTATGTTTAGGTGACATTCCATTTTAAGCTTCTATTTTTGCATAAATAATTCGATTTCCTTTATGGTCTCTGAACCAACCACATTCCTGCTCCTTGACGATGCAATTAATTAATTAATAAAAAAGAGAAGGAAGGGGATTTGGTTGGTTGCCTTCTCATTTTTCTTTCCTCTTTTTTATTTTTGTCCAAAGAAACAATTTTTTTTTTAGAAATTGCAAGAGGAGCATTTTGTGGCGGTTGTCCAAATTTGATCGTTAGATTCTTGTTTTATTTTCAGGAATTCTATACATTAGCAATTAATTTCTTACAAAAAAAAAAACGAATTTGAAACGAAATACTAAAATTATGCATTTCGAAACAAAAAGCGAATTTCTAACAAAATAGTTTGACAAAGTAGTTGAACTTTTAAGTCAGAAGATTTATTTTCTACCAAAAAAGATGACTTTTTAACAAAATGCATGAATTTTCAACCAAATAGTTGAATTTTCAACTAAAAATGGAATGAATTTTCAGTTGATCGCATTAATTTACAACCCAAAAAATAACAATTTTCAAGACTATGGCTGAATTTTCAATCGAAGCTATAAATTTTCTACCAAATATTTGAATTTTCAACTAAAACAGATAAATTTTCAAGCAAACACTTGAATTTTCAAAAAAAAAAAAAAAAAAAAAATTTCTACCAAAAATGAATAAGGTAATTTTGCAGTTAAAACCCTAATTTTTTACAAAAAAAAAAACGAATTTTCAACAAACTTATTCAATTTTTAACCAAAGAGATAAAGATTTTACTAAAATTATGTATTTCAAACAAAAAAATTGAATTAAAAAAGTTTTTCAACCAATTAGTTATATTTTTCACCAAGAAGAATTCTTTTTTAGCAAAAAAGACGACTTTTTAACAAAATAAATGAATTTTCAATTGTCAATAGAATAGTTGAATTTTCAGTTCAAAAAATTAATTTTCCACAAAAAAAGAAAATTTTTAACAATGTAGTTAAATTTTCATCCAAAGAAATTAAGTTTGCAATCAAATATTTTAATTTTCAATCAAATATTTGAATTTTCAACCCCAAAAGACGTATTTTCAACAACAAAGTTAAATTTAGAAAAAAAAGTGACTTCATAAAAAAATGTTTGAATTTTTCACAAAATAGATTGATCTTTTACCAAATAGTTGAATTTTGAACTAAAACAGAAAAATTTTCAACCAGACACTTGAATTTTCAATTGAAAAAAAATGTCTACCAAAAATGAATTAGTTAATTTTGCAGTTAAAAAACTAATTTTTTACACAAGAAAAACGAATTTGCAACTAACCTAATAAATATTCAACCAAAGAGATGAAGATTTTACTGAAATTATGCATTTCTAACAAAAAAATTAAATTTAACAAAGTTGTTTAACCAAGTAGTTAAATTCTTCACCAAGAAGAATTATTTTTTACCAAAAAGAAAACTTTTCAACAAAATAAATAAATTGTTCATTGTCAATAGAATAGTTGAATTTTCAGTGCAAAAAATTAATTTTCCACAAAACAAGAAAATTTTTAACCATTCAGTTAAATTTTCATCCAAAGAAATTAAGTTTTCAATAAAATATTTGAAGTTTCAACCCAAAAAGATGAATTTTCAACAAAAAAGTTGAATTTTAAAACAAAAGTGACTTCATAAAAAAATGGTTGAATGTTTCACAAAGTCGATTAATCTTTTATCAAATAGTTGAATTTTTAACTAAAACAGAAAAATTTTCAACCAGACACTTGAATTTTCAATTGAAAAAAAAAAATTTCTACCAAAAATGAATTCGTTTATTTTGCAGTTGAAAACCTAATTTTTTACACAGAAAAACGAATTTTCAACAAACTTATTAAATTTTCAACCGAAGAGATAAAGATTTTACTGAAATTATTCATTTCAAACCAAAAAAAATTAAATTTAACAAAGTTGTTCAACCAAGCAGTTAAATTTTTTACCAGACAGAATGATTTTTTACCAAAAAGATGACTTTTAAACAAAATTAATGAATTTTCAATTGTCAATGGAATAGTTAACATTTCAGTTCAAAAAATTAATTTTCCACAAAAAAAACAAATTTTTAACAATTTAGTTAAATTTTCATCCAAAGAAATTAAGTTTTCAATCAAATATTTGAATTTTCAACCCAAAAAGACAAATTTTCAACAAAAAAGTTGAATTTTATAACAAAAAAGTGACTTCATAAAAAAAATGGTTGAATCTTTCACAAAGTCGATTATTCTTTTACCAAATAGATGAATTTTTCAACTAAAACAGAAAAATTTGCAACCAAACACTTGAATTTTCAAGAAAAAAAAAAATTTCTACCAAAAATGAATTAGTTAATTTTTCAGTTAAAAACCTAATTTTTTACAAAAAAAAAAAAACGACTTTTTAACAAACTTATTAAATTTTCAACCAAAGAGATACAGATTTTACTGAAATTATGCATTTCAAACAAAAAAATTAAATTTAACAAAGTTAACAAATTATTTTTTACCAAAAAAGACGACTTTTCAACCAAATAAATGAATTTTCAATTTTCAATGGAATAGTGAAATTTTCAGTTCAAAAAATTAATTTTCAACAAAAAAAAGCGAATTTTCAACAATAATAGTTAAATTTTCATTAAAAAAAATTAAATTTTCACCAAAATATTTGAAGTTCCAACCCAAAAAGACAAATTTTCAACAAAAAAGTTGAATTTGCAAACAAAAAAGTGACTTCATAAAAAAATGGTTGAATTTTTCACAAAGTAGATTAATATTTTACCAAATAGTTGAATTTTCAACTAAAATAGATAAATTTTCATCCAAAATTTTAGATTTTCAATTAAAAAAAAAAAAAATCTACCAAAAATGAATTAGTTAATTTTTCAGATAAAAACGTAATTTTTTACCAAAAAAAAAAAAACGAATTTTTAACAAAATTATTAAATTTTCAACCAAAGAGATAAAGATTTGACTGAAATTATGCATTTCAAACAAAAAAAAATTAAATTTAACAAAGTTGTTCAACCAAGTAGTTAAATTTTTTACCAAGAAGAATTATTTTTTACCGAAAAAGACGACTTTTTAACAAAATAAATGAATTTTCAATTGTCAATAGAATAGTTGAATTTTCAGTTCAAAAAATTAATTTTCCACAAAAAAAGCAAATTTTTTAAAATGTAGTTAAATTTTCATCCAAAGAAATTAAGTTTTCAATCAAATATTTGAAGTTTCAACCCAAAAAGACAAATTTTCAACAAAAAAGTTGAATTTTAAAACAAAAAAGTGAATTCATAAAAAAATGGTTGAATTTTTCACAAAGTAGATTAATATTTTACCAAATAGTTGAATTTTCAACTAAAACAGATAAATTTTTCAGTTTAAACATTAATTTTCGATGAAAAAACGAATTTTTAACAAAGTAGTTCAACCACGTATAGGTGAACTTTCAAACTAGAAGAATCATTTTTTTACCACAAAAAGACACATTTTTAATAAAATATTTGAATTTTTAACCAAATAGTTGAATTTCCAATTAACAATGAAATAGTTCAATATTCAGTTGAAAAAAATTAATTTCTAACAAAAAACGAATTTTTGACAACATAGTTAAATTTTCAACCAAAGAGATAAATTTTCCACTAAAATGATGACTAATCACCTTTAACTGGAGCAGTTAAGTTTTTAGTTTACAAAAATTAATTTTTACCCAAAAAAAAAAAATTTTTTTTAAATAGTTTAATTTTCAATTATTTTATTATTTTAATTATGCATTTCCAAACCAAAAATGAATTTTTCACAAAGCAGTTGAACCAAGTAGTTGATCTTCCAACCAAGAAAATTGATTTTCTACCAAAAAGGCGAATCTACCAAAATAGTTGAATTATCAACTCAAAAGGACGAATTTTTGACAAAAAGTTCTAATTTGCAAAAAAAATAGACTTTTTGACAAAATTGTTGAATTTTCTACAAATTAGATTAATTTTTTATCAAACAGTTGAGTTTTCAGTTAAGTAGATTAATTTTCTACCAAAAATTAATTGATTTTCAAAAAAAAAAAATGTTCACCAAAATGGTTAGAAACTATTTGGACTTCCTATATCAATTACTACAAATTACCTGGATTACTGTGCATTACAAGTTGATCAGTCGGATTATCTAAATTACTTTCAATTACGTGGATTACCAGTAAATTACTTGGATTATAGGTGGATAAAACTGGATTACAAGTGAGTCACTTGGATTACCTGAATTACTCTGAATGAGCTGGCTGACAAGTGGATTATCCTGGATTATTCAGGATGACAAGTGGAGTAATCTGGTTGTCAATTGGAATACTTACGATTACCCTGGATGAAGCAGATTACAATGGGGTATCAACATAATCCCATTCTTTAAAAAGAAACCTCATCTCAATATCTATCCATTGTTCCACAATATTCCACAAAACATTTCTGCTCAGTTGAACTGGAAGTTCAGTTGAACTTTGCTCGGATGATGAATAATCCACGAGTCCTAGAACCTGGAGCCAACTCAAAAAGCCTCTTGGTTTTTTTAGATGATCTCTGCCAGAGTGGTTGTTTTAGACACACCCCAGGATAATTTCTTTTAGCATAGAGGATTCGACATAAACCTATTCCCGAAAACGAAACATCTCAATATTTCTCCATTCTTCCAGAATATTCCACAACAATTTTTTGCTCAAAATGGTACCAAACTGGAAAAAATCCTCTCTATGAAAGTTCCTAATAAACCATACCCTGATGATGGGGTTTGAATCTGAACCTACAGCTAAACTTTGCTTAGAGGATGTATTCATCCTGTAAGCAAAGGAATCACGAGTCTTAACACCTGGGGTCTCCTCAAAAAGCAAAGGGACTTTTTTAGATGACCACTGCCAAGGTGGTCGCTATAGACACACTTTGAAACAGGTCCTTTCAACATAGAGGTATTGACATAATCCTATTGCTCAAAATTGTACCAAACTGGAAATAATTCTCTCGATAAATGTTCCCAATAAATCATACTCTGCCGAAGATGGATTTTGAATGGGAACCTACAGTTAAACTTTGCTTAGAGGATGACTCATGAATCCTAAACCCTGATATCAACTCAAACAGGAAAGGCGTTTTTTCAGATGACCACTGCCAGAGTAGTCGTTTTGGACGCCCTCCAAGATAGGACATTTTAAAAAAGAGGTATTGACATAATCCTATTCTTGAAATCGAAACCTCATCTCAATATTTCTTCATTCTTCCACAATGTTCCACTACACATTTCTGCTCAAAATTATACCAAGATGGAAAAAATCATCTTACTGAATGTTTCCAATAAATCATAACCCGATGATGGGCTTCGAATCTTAACCTACCGATAAACTTCACTTACAGGATGAATAACTCACGAGTCCTAAAACCTGGGTCCAACTCAAAAAGCAGTGGCTTTTTTAGACGACCACTGCCATAGTGGTCCTTGCAACATTTTATTGACATAATCCTATACCCGAAAACGAAGCCTCATATGAAAATCTCTTCATTATTCCGCAAAACATTTCTGCTAGAAATTGTAGCAAACTGGAAATAATCCTCTTGATAAATGTTCCCAATGAATCATTTCGAGGATGGGTTTTCCATCTAAATCTACAGTTAAACTTTGCTTACAGGATGACTCATGAATCTTAAACCCTGATATCAACTCAAAAAGGAAAGGCGTTTTTTCAGATGACCACTGCCAGAGCAGTCGTTTCAGACACTCCAAGATAAGTCATTTTAACAAAGAGGTATAGAAATAATCCTATTTTTAAAATCAAATCCTCATCTCAATATCTCTGCATTCCACAATATTCCACAACACATTTCTGCTCGAAATTGTACCAAACTGGAAATAGTCCTCTCGATGAATGTTCCCAATAAATCATACCCTGCCGAGGATGGATTTTGAACCTAAATGTACAGTTAAACTTCGCTCACAGGATGAATAACTCACGAAAAGCGATTCATCCATTTCGTTATCGTGCAGTACCTGAGACGTGGAACCTATTCCAGATATTATTCGAGATTCACAATCGCCACACGCCTTGATGCGCGACTTTGTAAGAACCTCCGACAAGCACCATATAGCGGCTAGAACAGGCTGGTTTTATATGTATATGCTGCGAGCCGAACTCGCGCTAGTCTTACCTTACCCAACATAACCTACGCGACTAAGTAGGTATCGGCGAATGAGGCATGAGCGATGCGTGGGAAGCCGCAAGTCTGGTGGGCGATCTGCCTACGTCTCTACGGATAATAAATCTGGACTGCAGGGGACGCCAGGTTAGGTCGGCGTCGATCTAAATACATTCATAGAGGGTGTTTACATGCCATAAGCTGCCTTCGAGATAACTCCGAACGAGAAATCTCTTCCGCGGCCCTTAATTGGCGCGCTCGTCTTTATTGCAAAAACCACAGCCTCATACTGTATATATTCATGCAGAGGCTACACGAGGAAGTAGCCTTTTTTTAACTATCATGAATCACTGCCGCTGGACATGGGGTATTCACATTTTTATTGGCCTCGTATTGTTCCTAGTCTCATCGCGCAATCCTGATGCCGAGCGAACAGATACTGTTTCCCCCTTTCTCTACTTTACTTGTGTGGTCTCTTTTGCCCCATTTTATAGCATCCATCATAGGTGCTAGATGACTACTCAATTTTATAAAAGCGCTTCTCAATTATTTTGCACAATGGGATCTGACAGTTTAATCTCCCTAAAGAGAAGCATCAACTGGATTAGAGAAGATTAGGAATGTCTGCAGAGAATATTAGGTGGATAGTACTAACGAGATACTGACACATGTATCTATTTTGCTTCATTTTATAGTATCCATTGTGTGTTTCGGATTCCTAATCAGTTTTCCTCAAGGTGTGTTTCAATTAGTTCACACAATCGAATCTGACAGTTCAATATTTTTTTTAAGAATCATCGCCACTGAGGGGTTGTCTACGAACTACGGTACCAATTCGAGGGGGGAAGGTGCTGCGTCAAAAACTAGGATGGTAACTTAATTAGCAGATGTTGGACCAGTGTACCAACAAAATCCAATATCTTCTGATGAAATTCTTATCTGGTGAACATCAATTAACATCAGCTAATTAGAAAAGGTTGGAAGAAGATACAACAATTGATCAGTATACCAACAAAATCCTACATCTTCTAATCAAATTCTTATCTGGTGAACATCAATTAACATCAGCTAATCAGAAAACAAGGTTGGAAGAAGATACAACAGTGGACCAGGATACCAACAGAATCAAAAATCATCTAATTAAATTCTTACCTGGTCAACATCAATTAACATCAGCTAATCAGAAAACAAGGTTGGAAGAAGATACAACCATGGATCCGTATACCAACAAAATCCTACATCTTCTAATCAAATTCTCATTTGGTTAACATCAATTAACATCAGCTAATCAGAAAACAAGGTTGGAAGAAGATACAACAGTGGACCAGGATACCAACAGAATCCAAAATCATCTAATTAAATTCTTACCTGGTCAACATCAATTAACATCAGCTAATCAGAAAACAAGGTTGGAACAAGATACAACAATGGATCAGTATACCAACAAAATCCTACATCTTCTGATCAAATTCTTGTTTGGTCAACATCAATCAACATCAGCTAATCAGAAAACAAGGTTGGAAGAAGATACAACAATGGACCAGGATACCAACAGAATCCAAAATTATCTAATTGAATTCTCACCTGGTCAACATCAATTAGCATCAGCTAATAAGGTTGATAACAATGGAAATAACGTTGATCACCTAGATAACCTTCAAGATGCTTCCTGATAATTTTAATAAAGTTTACGAATTTTGTGAAAAATGGCTCTGCAACGAACTGATTTAATAGAAACCAGTAAGAAAATCCAACTATTTTTGGTTAAAATTTCATTTTTTTGGTTGAAATGTCTGCTTTTCAATTTTTGGTTCACCATCTATCTCGTTTGACTGAAAATTCTACTATTTGGCTGAAAGTGGAACCACTTTGTTCCATTTTTATTTTTTTGGATGAAAATTCACCTCTTTGATCAAAGATTCAACTATTTTGTTAAAAATTCCTATTTTTGTTGAGGATTCATAATTTTAGTTAAAAATTCATATCTTTGGTTAAAATTTTACTATTTTGTTGAAAATTCATATTCGTCCTTTTTGGTAAAAAATTAATCTTCTTGGCGAAAATATGATCTTTTTGGTTTAAATTCCACTATTAGGTTTAATTTTGAACTCTTTTGTTGAAAATTCGTTTTTCAAAGATTCATTATTTTAGTTAATTATTCAGCTATCTAGTTGTAAATTGATTTTTTTGTTCAAAATTCAGATTATCAGGTTGAATCTTTATATTTTCAGGTAGAAAATTCAACTATTTTATTTTGTAGAAAATTTTTCTTCTTCGTCTTAGAATTCAATGATTTAGATAAAAATGAAATTAATTTAGTGAAAATAAAATTTTTTGTTGAAAATACATATTTTTGTTTGAAACCTTAACAATTTTGCTAGAAAATGCAACTATTTGGTTAAAAATTATTTTTTTGGTTGAAAATTAATTTATTTTGTGGAAAAATTTTCTTTTTGCTTTAAAATTTCAATAATTTAAATAAAAATGAAACTAATTTGTTGAAAATAAACTTTTTTCTTGGAAATACATATTTTTGTTTGAAAACCTAACTGTTTTGGTAGAAAATGCAACTATTTGGTTAAGAATAATTTTTTTCTTGCAAATTCAACTATTTTGTAGAAAAGTTTATTTTTTGACTTTAAAATTGAATAATTTAAATGAAAATTAAATTAATTTGTTGAAAATTATTATTTTTTTTATTAAAAATACATCTTTTTGTTTGAAAACTTAACTATTTTGGTAGAAAATTCAACTATTTGGTTAAAAATGATTTTTATTGTTTGTTGAAAATTGATTTATTTTGTAGAAAAATTTTCTTTTTGGTTTTGAATTTCAATAATTTAGATACAAATCAAATTAATTTGTTAAAAATAAACTTTTTTGTTGAAAATACATATCATTTTTAATTGAAAACTTAACTTTTATAGTAGAAAATTAAACTATTTGGTTAAGAATAATTTTTTTCTTGAAAATTCAACTATTTTGTAAAAAAATTTTCTTGTTAGCTTCGAAATTTAATAATTAAAATTAAAATTATATTAATTTTTGAAAATTAACTTTTTGTTAAAAATACGTATTTTTGTTTGAAAACTCAACAATTTCGCTAGAAAATTCAACTATTTGGTTAAAAATTATTTTTTCTTTTTTGAAAATTAATTTATTTTGTAGACAAATTTTCTTTTTGGTCCAAAAATTCAATAAAATAAATAAAAATTAAATTAATTTGTTGATAATAATTTTTGTTTGAAAACTCAACAATTTTACTAGAAAATTCAACTATTTGGTTAAAAATGATTTTTTCTTTTTTGAAAATTAATTTATTTTGTAGAAAAATTTTATGTTTGGTTTGAATTTCAATAATTTAGATAAAAATCAAATCAATTTGTTGAAAATAAACTTTTTTGTTAAAAATACATATTTTTTTGAAAACTTAACTTTTTTGGTAGAAAATTCAACTATTTTGTTAAGAATATTTTTTTTCTTGAAAATTCAACTATTTTGTAGAAAATTTTTCCTTTTGGCTTCAAAATTTAATAATTTAGATGAAAATTAAATTAATTTGTTAAAAATTATTATTTTTTTGTTAAAAATACATATTTTTGTTTTAAAACTTAACCATTTTAGTAGAAAATTCAATTATTAGATCAAGAATAATTTTTTTCTTGAAAATTCAACTATTTGGTTAAAAATGATTGTTTGTTTTTGAAAATTTCATTTATTTTGTAGACAAATTTTCTTTTTGGTCTTAAAATTCAATAAAATAGATAAAAATTAAATTAATTTGTTGAAAATAAACTTTTTTGTTGAAAATACATATATTTTTCTTTGAAAACTTAACTATTTTGGTAGAAAAGTTTTCTTTTTGGCATTAAAATTTAATAATTTAAATGAAAATAAAATTAATTTGTGGAAAATTATTTTTTTGTTTTGTTAAAGATACATATTTTTGTTTTAAAACTTAACCATTTTGGTAGAAAATTCAACTATTAGATCAAGAACATTTTTTGGTTTTGAAAATTCAACTATTTTGTAGAAAATTGTTCTTTTTGGTTTTAAAATTGAATAATTTAAATGAAAATTAAATTAATTTGTTGAAATTTTTTTTTTTTTTTATTAAAAATACATCTTTTTGTTTGAAAACTTAACTATTTTGGTAGAAAATTCAACTATTTGGTTAAAAATGATTTTTTTTGTTTGTTGAAAATTTATTTATTTTGTAGAAAATTTTTTTTCTTGGTTTTGAATTTCAATAATTTAGATAAAAATCAAATTAGTTTGTTGAAAATAAACTTTTTTGTTGAAAATCTTTGTTCTAAAACTTAACTATTTTGGTAGAAAATTCAACTATTAGATCAAGAATAATTTTTTCTTGAAAATTCAAATATGTTGTAAGAAAAATTTTTTTTTGGCTTTAAAATTTAATAATTTAAATGAAAATTACATTAATTTGTTGAAAATAAACTTTTTAAATTTTTTGCAAATTCGACTATTTTGTAGAAAATTTTTCTTTTTGGCTTTAAAATTGAATAATTTAAATGAAAATTGAATTAATTTGTTGAAAATTATTTTTTTAAATTAAAAATTCATTTTTTTGTTTGAATACTCAACAATTTTGCTAGAAAATTCAACTATTTGGTTAAAATGATTGTTTTGGTTGAAAATTAACTTAGTTTGTGGAAAAATGTTCTTTTTGGTTTTGAATTTCAATAATTTAGATAAAAATAAAATTAATTTTCAAAAAATAAACTTTTTTGTTGGAAATACATATTTTTGTTTGAAAACCTAACTGTTTTGGTAGAAAATTCAACTATTTGGTTAAAAATGATTTTTTTTTTTTTAATTAATTTATTTTGTAGAATAATTTTTTTTTTCGTTTTGATTTTCAATAATTTAGATGAAAATCAAATTAGTTTGTTGAAAATAAAGTTTTTTCTTTAAAATACATATCCTTGTTTTAAAACTGAACTATTTTGGTAGAAAATTCAACTATGAGATCAAGAATCATTTTTTTCTTGAAAATTCAACTATTTTGTAAAAAAATTTTCTTGTTAGCTTCGAAATTTAATAATTCAAATGAAAATTATGTTAATTTGTTGAGAATTAACTTTTTTGTTAAAAATAAATATTTTTGTTTGAAAACTCAACAATTTTGCTAGAAAATTCAACTATTTGGTTAAAAATTATTTTTTCTTTTTTGAAAATTAATTTATTTTGTGGAAAAATTTTTTTTTGGTTTTGAATTTCAATAATTTAGATAAAAATTAAATTAATTTGTTGAAAATAAACTTTTTTGTCAAAAATACATATTTTTGTTTGAAAACTTAACAATTTTCCTAGAAAATTTAACTATTTGGTTGAAAATGATTTTTGTTGTTGTTCAAAATTAATTTATTTTGTAGAGAAATTTTCTTTTTGGCATTAAAATTTAATAATTTAAATGAAAATTGCGTTAATTTGTTGAAAATTACCTTTTTTTTTAAAATAAATATTTTTGTTTGAAAACTGAACAATTTTGCTGGAAAATTCAACTATTTGGTTAAAATGATATTTTGTTGTTGAAAATTTCATTTTTTTTGTAGAAAAGTTTTCTTTTTGGTCTTAAAATTCAATAAAATAGATAAAAATTAAATTAATATATTGGAAATAAATTTTTTTGTTAAAAATACATTTTTTTTTTTTTTGTAAACTTAACAATTTCCCTAGAAAATTCAACTATTTGGTTAAATTTCTTTTTTTTTTTAAATTGATTTATTTTGTAGAAAAATCTTCTTTTTGGTTTTGAATTTCAATGATTTAGAAAAAAATCAAATTAATATATTGAAAATAAACTTTTTTCTTAAAAATACATATTTTTATTTGATAACTTAATAATTCTGCTACAAAGTTCAACCATTTGATTAAAAATGATTTTTTTTTTAATTAATTTATTTTGTAAACAAATTTTCTTTTTGGTTTTGAATTTCAATAATTTAGATAAAAATCAAATCAATTTGTTGAAAATAAACTTTTATTTTAAAATACATATCTTTTTTTGGAAACTTAACTTTTTTGGTCGAAAATTCAACTATTTGGTTAAGAATATTTTTTTCTTGAAAATTCAACTATTTTGTAGAAATTTTTCCTTTTGGCTTTGAAATTTAATAATTTAGATGGAAATTAAATTAATTTGTTAAAAATTATTTTTTTTTTTGTTAAAAATACATATTTTTGTTTTAAAACTTAACCATTTTGGTAGAAAATGCAACTATTAGATCAAGAATAATTTTTTTCTTGAAAATTGAACTCTTTTGTAGAAAATTTTTCTTTTTGGCTTAAAAATTTAATAATTTAAATGGAAATTACATTAATTTGTTGAAAATTAACTTTTTTGTTAAAAATACATATTTTTGTTTGAAAACTGAACAATTTTGCTAGAAAATGTAACTATTTGGTTAAAAATGATATATTGTTGTTGAAAATTTCATTTATTTTGTGGAAACGTTTTCTTTCTGGTCTTAAAATTCAATAAAATAGATAAAAATTGAATTAATTTATCGAAAATAATTTTTTTTATTAGAAATACATATTTTTGTTTGAAAACTTAACAATTTCCCTAGAAACTTCAACTATTTGGTTAACAATTATTTTTGTTGTTGTTGAAAATTGATTTATTTTGTAGACAAATTTTCTTTTTGGTTTTGAATTTCAATGATTTAGAAAAAAATCAAATTAATATATTAAAAATAAACTTTTTTGTTAAAAATACATATCCTTTTTTGAAAACTTAACTATTTTGGTAGAAAATTCAACTATTTGATGAAGAATAATTTTGTTCTTGAAAATTCAACTATTTTGTAGAACATTTTTCTTTATGGCTTTAAAATGTAATAATTCTAATAAAAATTAAATTAATTTGTTGAACATTTCCTTTTTTCTAGAAATAAATATTTTTGTTTGAACAAATTTTAGTAGAAAATTCAACTTTTTGGTTAAAAATGATTATTTTTGTTTTTTAAAATTCAACTACTTTGCTAAAAGTTCATCTCCTTGCTTAAAGAATAATCTTTTTGGTTGAAAATTAATTTTTTTAATGATAATTTACCTCTTCCATTTTTGGTTGAAAATTCAACTGTTTTGTAAAAAAATTTGACTTTTTAGCTGGAAAATTTAACAATTTGGTTGAAAATGCCAATTTTTGGTTAAAAATTTAACCATTTTGGTAGAAAATTCGACTGTTTGGGTAAAAATTATCTTTTTTTTTAAATTAAGCTATTTGGTATAAAATTAATTTTCTAGTTGAAAAATAATTTTCGGGTTGAAAATTTAACCGTTTTGTAGAAAATTCGTCTTTTTGGCTTAAAAATTTAACAATTATGTTCAAAATTTTACTATTTGTTTAAAAATCCATTTATTTTCGTTGAACATTCAAAATCATTTTGTTGAAAGTTGAAACATTTTTTTTTAAATTAATTGGTTTAAATCCACATCTTGTGTGTAAAATTGAACTATTTTGTTGAAAATTCTTTTTTCTTAGTTAAAAATTAATTTTTCACCTAAAAAATAGACAATATTATTTTTGGTTTAAATCCTTCAAAAATCAACTATTTTTTTAATAATTTGTTTTTTCTTGCTTGCATTTAACTTGTTGAAAAGTTTTTTTTTTAAATTTAATTTTTTTAATCAAGAATTCAACGATTCCATTTTGGTCACACACTTTCTTTTTATTTGAAAATTTAATAATTTGATTGAATATTCATATATTTTGTTGAAAATTCAACTTTTGGTAAAAAAATAATTTTCTTAGTTGAAAATTCATATTATTAGGTCAAAATTTCATCCATTTGGGGTTAAAAATTTAATTATTTTGTTTAAAATTTGACTATTTTGTTAATTTCAATTTTTTTTGGACAAAATCATAACTATTTTGTTCAAAATTCGGCTCTTTTGCCTGCAAGTGGACCTATTTGACAATATTTGACGCTATTTTCCCACTTTGGCAAAGGGGGGTGGGTGTTGGGGGGGGGGGGGGTAAAAAATCTCATTGGTAAACTAGTTTATAGACGACCCCTTAGAGAAGAACAGGGAAGTGTTAAAAAATGTGATGAGCCCAAAGGATACTACAAACTAGCAACCGTGTCAGAAAAAATGAAGATTACCACTCCCCGCGCCAAATGCGTTCCGCTATTCTTCCTGGGGCACACACAAGAGCCGCATTGATAATTCTTATTACAAGATGCCAATCTGTAATCACGCCCTTCATACCCAATTCGTACCACTATATCAGGATTAATCTATCACTGGACAAATATATTTAGGGAAGGGACTGAAAGGAATAACCGTTCATGTTTAATCTCCTCTTGTTCATCAAATGAAGACTATTATTCGCACCGACCATTGTTCAGAAACTAATTCTTCTGTCATACACACCTTGTGATAATGCCATCACATGCGGAAGTCCTCAAGCCATTGGAAATTCGTTTAAAAATATTGTTTCAAGACTCTGATTTAGATTGAATTATCGTGGAGTACTCCGCCCAAAAATGCGGTTCTACTGAGGTGGATTGATGTGAAGTATTTTCGGATTGATTTGGATTACACTGGATAACGTGAAATAATGGTAGAGTACTCCGCCCAAAAATGCGGTTCAGCGGAGGCGGAAGACAGTGTAGTATATCCGATTACCCTGGATTAACTCTATATACATTATTACTCTAGACTACTTAGATTATTCCGGGTTGAATAGGAGTATTTCCGATTAGAATAAATTATGGCGATGTACTCCGCCTAAAAATGCTGTTTGCGGGAGCGGTTTGCTGTGAAGTATTTTCGGATTGAATTGGATTACACTGGATAACATAAAATAATGGTAGAGTACACCGCCTAAAAATTCGGTCCAGCGGAGGCGGAATACAGTAAAGTATATTCGATTACCCTGAATCACCTCGGTATTCATTATTACTCTGGACTACCTCAGATTACTACACGTTAAATAAGATTACTCTCGATTAGATTGAATTATGGTGGAGTACTCCGCCTGAAAATACGGTTCAGCGGCAGTGGATTACTGTGGAGTATATCCGTTTACCCTGGATTACCTCTACATACAGAATTACTATGAACTACCTAATATTACTCCGGAATAAATGGAAGTACTCTGGATCAGATTAAATTATGGTGGAGTACTCCGCCCTAAAATGCGTTTTAGAGGAAGTGGATTACTGTGAAGTTCAGTTGGTTACCCTGGATTACATCTATATACATAATTAAGCTGGACTGCCTAAGATTACTCCGGGTTGAATTGGATTACTTGAATTACATAAAATCATGGTAGAGTACTCCGCCTGAAAATGGGGTCCAGCGCAGCGGGGGCGAATTACTGTTGATTATTTCAGATTACCCTGGATTACTTCTATATGCATAATTACTCTGAACTACCTAAGATTACTCTAGGTAGAATAGGAGTACTCTCGATTAGATTAAATTATGGTGGTGTACTCCGCCCAAAAATGCGGTTATGCTGACGCGGATTTATATGCATTATTACTCTAGAATACCTGATATTACTCCGGGTTGGATAGGAATACTCTCGATTACATTAAATTATGGTGGAGTACTCCGCCTAAAAATGCAGTTCAGCGGAGGTGGATTACTATGGATAATATCTACTTCTCCTGAATTACCTCCATATACATAAACACTCTGGACTACCTGAAATTACTCCTGATTGAATAGAATTACTCTGGATTAGATAAAATCATGGTATAGTACTCTGCCTAAAAATGTGGTCTGATTATATCATATTACCTTTGATTACCCCTATGTACATAATTACTCCGAACTATCTGAGATTACTCCGGATTGAACATGACTACTCTGAATTACATAAAATCATGTTAGAGTACTCCGCCTAAACTAGACTCACGCGCATTTTCAACCAAAAATGATGATTTTTGATAAAAGTGGTTGAATTTTGAATACAATAGATGAACTGTAACTAAATACGTAAATTTTCAACCATAAAGATTAATTTTCTATCAAACAGTTGAATTTTAAATTAAAAGATAAAAATTTTAATTTAGAATGTAATAGTTAATTTTTCAGTTTGAAAATTAATTTTCAAGAGAAAAAAATGTAACAAAATAGTGAAACTGTCAACCCAATAAATAAATTTTTAACTAAAATTACACATTTCCTACCAAAAAATAAAATTTTAACAAACTAATTCAACCAAGCAGTTAAAAATTAATAATTAATAATATAGTTAAATTTTCAACCAAAAAAATTAATTTTTTGACAAGATAATTGAATTTTTAAACGAGAAAGAGAAATTTTAAACAACAAAGTTAAATTTTCAAACCCAAAAATTACTTTTTGACAAAATTGGTCTACTTTATACAGTGTAGATTAATTTTTAACCAAAACGTTGAGTTTTCAAAGAAGACCAATTTTCCATAAAAAATTGGAAAATTGAATTTTCAGTTTAAAAATTAAGCTTTGACCCAAAAAAAAATAATTTTCTACAAAATAGATAAATTTCAAACCACAGAGATAAATTTGTAGGTAAAATTATGCATTTCCCACCAAAAAATGAATTTTTAACGAAGCAGTTCCACCAAGTAATTGAACATTCTACTTGGTTTGAAGATTCAAGTACTTTGCAGAAAATTCGTTTCTTTTGTTAAAAAATTATTATATTGTTCGAGATTTTTTTTTTTTTTTGAAAATTAATTTTTTTGGTGAAAACTTAACTATGCAATTCAGAATAAAAAATTCATGTTTTTTTTTTCTAAATTAACGTTTTTTGGTAGGAAATAAACCTTTTGGTTCAAAGCTCAACTACTTGGTAAAACTACTTTGTTGAAAATTTATTTTTTAGCTAAAAATTTGAATTTTTTCTGTTTCCGAGTAAAGAATTATTTTTTTTTTAATTGAAAATTATAACTATTTTATTTGCGATTGAAAATTTATCTTTTTTAATTGGAAACACAAGAGTTTGGTTGAAAATTTATCTTTTTCAGTTGAAAATTCAACTATTTGGTGAAAAATTAATCTGCTTTGTAGAAAATTCACAAATTCACAAAAAGGAAATTCAACAATTTGGCTAAAAGTTCAATTTTTTGTTTGAAAATTCAAATTTGTTGTTGAAAATTCGTGTTTTTATTGAAAATTTAACTATTTACCTATGTATTTATTTATATAATCAAAAATTATATTTTTGAGTTGAAAATTCAACAAGTTTTTGAAAACACGTGTATTTTTCTTGAAAATTCGTCTTTTTTGATCAAAAATTCTTCTTCTTTATTAAAAATTAAATTATCTGGTGACCAATTAATCTACTTTGTAGGAAATCCAACAATTATGCTAAAAGTTATTTGTTTTGTTGAAAATTTAACATTTTTTTCAAATTTTTTTTTTTTTTTATTAAAAATTTAACCATTTGTTTGAAAGTTTACTTGTTTTTGGATGAAAATTAAATTTTTTCGACTGAAAATTTAAACAACTTTAACTAATCCATTTGTGATGGGAAATTGATCTTTTTTAGTTGAAAATTATACTTTTTTCGAAAATTCGTCTTTTTGGGTTAAAGATTCAACTATTTTGGTAGAAAATTAATTTCCCCGTTTGACAATTTAAGTATTGTTGAAAATTCACCTGCTTGCTTAATCTACTTTGTTGAAAATTAATTTTTGTTTGTTTGTAAAAAGACGTTTTTAGTTGAAATATTACCTCCGGGGTTAAAATTTTAACTATTTTTCTGGAAATTTGTTTTCTTTTTTTTTTTTTTTGGGGGGGGGGGGGTAAAAACCTAATTTTTCTCTATAAATTTAAGTCTTCCAGTTGAAGATTCATTATTTTACCTGAAAATGCACCTCTGTGGTTGAAAATTTAAGCAGTTTGTTTACATTGTTTTTTAAATTGAAAATTCAACTATTTGATTGAAAATTTATCTGTTTTAGCTGAAAATCACCTCGTTGGTTGAAAATTTAACCAGTTTGTTGAAATTTTGTTTTAATCGAAAATTTAACTATTTTATTGATAATTGATCTGTTTTAGTTGAAATTAAAAAAAAGTTTTGTTAAAAAACTAATCTATTTTGTTGAAAATTCATTTTTTTTTGTAACAAGACTTTTTAGGGGTTAAAAACCTAATTTTTGAACTATAAATTTAAGTCTTTCAGTTGAAGATTTATTATTTTAGCTGAAAATTCACTACTTTGGTTGAAAATTTAACCAGTTTGTTGAAATTTAAAAAAAATGAAAATTCAACTATTTGATTGAAAATTTATCTGTTTTAGTTGAAAATTCTATAGTTGTGTTGAAAAACTGATCTATTTTGTTGAAAATTAATTAATATTACCTGCGGGGTTGAAAATTGAACTATTTTTCTGAAAATTTGTTTTGGGGAGGGGGTGGGGGGTAAACCCCTAATTTTTTAACTATAAATTTGAGTGTTTTTGTTGAAGATTCATTATTTTAGCTGAAAATTCACCTCTTCGGTTGAAAATTTAACCAGTTTGTTGAAATTTTTAAAAAATGAAAATTTATTTATTTGATTGAAAATTTATCTGTTTTAATTGAAAATTCAAACAATTGAAAATTCAAAAATTGAAAAGTTTTGTTAAAAAACTGATCTATTTTGTTGAAAATTCATTTTTTATTGTAAAAAGACTTTTTTAGTTGAAATATTACCTCCGGGGTTAAAAATTTAACAATTTTTCTAAAATTTTATTTTTTTTTTTGGGGGGTGGGGGTAGAAACGTAATTTTCTAACTATTTGAAGATTCATTATTTTAGCTGAAAATTCACCTCTTTGGTTGAAAATTTAACCAGTTTGTTGAAATTTTGTTGAAATTGAAAATGCAACTATTTGATTAAAAATTTATCTGTTTTGGTTGAAAATTCAAAAAATTGGAAATTCAAAAATTGAAAAGTTTTGTTAAAAAACTGATCTATTTTGTTGAAAATTCATTTTTTTATGTAAAAAGACTTTTTTAGTTAAAATATTACCTCCGGGGTTAAAAATTTAACTATTTTGCTGAAAACTTGTTTTTTTGGTGGGGGGGGGCCCCCGCCTAGAAACCTAATTTTTAAAATATAAATGTAAGTCTTCTTCTCCATCGATTTTATTTTTCATTAAAAATAACAGTATTTGTTCGTCGAAGTAACGCGCCGAAGGAAGACAATCCAGTTTAAAAAACTAATAAATTATAAAATGTAAAGGTAATTTATAGAGTCGTAAAGTGAAACAGGTTTGAGGACCAGTCCTACACATTGTGTGTTGAATAAGGTTTCAAAAAGAGCTCCTCGGTTAGACTCGTAAATTCAGTTTCACTTTACGCAGGCGCGTGCGCGTGCGCAGAAAGGAGGGGGTTAATGGATGCCCATTAGTTCTGGATAACTGGGTTAATTGCAAGCGAGGTTCGAGGTATCAGGTATGGTGGCGTTAACGCTGTCGGCGATGCGTAAAAATTGTTTTACGCTTCTTGACTACCGAAAGGGAAAGGTGTCGTACTGACAGGCATGTACGACGCGCATTAGGCTCTCCTCCGTCACTCTCTCCTCCATCACTCTCGCTTATCACATCAGGTCATTCATTAATGCTTTCACGCGTGCTTGACACTCAGATTTGATGATCCTAAAAGGCGTTCGTAAAATACTTTACCAATTTAAGTCCATTTACCTCCCCCCCCCACGATCAACTTGAATAAAACAATTACAATTTATTGAAATTTAATTTATAATTCATTATTAGCGCTGTCGGCGCTGCGTAACAATTGTTTGACGCTCTTGAGTATCAAAAGAGAAAGATGTACTGAGAGGCGTGCTAGACGAGGATTAGGCTCTCTTCCATCACTCTCTTCGATCACTATCTTCCATCACTCTCTTCCATCACTATCGGTTATCGCATTAGTTTGCTGATTAATGCTTTCACACATGCTTGACACTTAGATTTGACGATCCTAAAAGCCGTTCATGAACTGCGTTACCAATTTAAGGCTGTTTTTGCCCCCCGCCCACACCAAAAATCAATTAAAATAAAAAAATTACATTTGATTGAGTTTTTTTTCTCAAAATTAATCATTAGCGCTGTAGGCGCTGCGTAAAAATTGTTCGACGCTCTTGATTATCAAAAGAGAAAGATGTCATACTGAGAGGCATGCTAGACGAGTATTAGGCTCTCTTCCATCACTCTCTTCCATCACTCTCTTCCATCACTCTCTTCCATCACTCTCTTACATCACTCTCTTCCATCACTCTCTTGCATCTCTCTCGCTGATCGCATCAGGTCGTTGATTAATACTGTCACGCATGCTTGACACTTAGATTTGACGATCCCAAAACCCGTTCATAAACTACTTTATCAATTTAAGTCTATTTTACTCTATTCTATCCACCCCCCCCCCATAATTATTTTAAACAAAAAAATTACAATTTATTAAAATTTAATTTATAATTCATTATTAGCGCCGTCGGCGCTGCGTAAAAATTGTTTTACGCTCTTGATTATCAAAAGAGAATGATCTCGTACTGACAGGCATGCTAGACGAGCATTAGGCTCTCTTCCATCACTCTCTCATCCATCACTCTCGCTTATCACATCATCAGGTCATTCATTAATGCTTCTATACATACTTGACACTTAGAATGGACGTTACTAAAAGCCGTTCATAAACTACGTTACTAATTTAAGGATATCCCACCTTCAAATTAACGTAGCACAAAATTCTCTCAAAGCTGAATTGGTCGTTTTTCACAAAATTAAATTAAATAAAAGTTATTAATTACTGCTGTCCGCGCTGCAAAAAATATTGTTTGAAGCTCTTAATTATCAAAAGAGAAAGGTGTCCCGACAGGCATGCTAGACGAGCATTAGGCTCTCTTCCATCACTCTCTTCCATCACTCTCTTCCATCACTCTCGCTTGTCACATCAGATCGTTCATTAATGCTGTCACGCATGCTTGACACTTAGATTTGACGATCCTTAAAGCCGTTCATAAACTACTTTACCAATTTAGGGCTATCACAGCACCATCCCCACAATTAATTGAAATTAAGAAATTAAATTGATTAAAATTCAATCAAAAATTCATTGTTAGCGTTCTCGGCGCTGCGTAAAAATTGTTGGTCGCTCCTGATTATCCAAAGAGAAATATGTCGTACTGCAAGCATGCTATAAGAGCATTAGGCTCTCCTTCATCACTCTCTCTTTCAACACTCCCTCGCTCTTACATCACTCGCTCTTCCATCACTCGCTCTTCGATCACTCTCGCTTATCACATTAGGTCATTCATTGATGCTTCTACATATGCTTGACACTTTGAGAATGGACGATCCTAAAAGCCGTCCATGAAGAACGTTGCAAATGCAAGGCTACCCCCCCCCTCCCCCATTAACGTATCCCAAATTTCTTTAAAAAAACGGTGGAATGAGGGCGATTTTTCACAAAATAAAATTTAATTAAAAATGAATAATTAACGCCGTCGGCGATGAGTAAAAATTGCTTTACGCTTCTTGACTACCGAAAGGGAAAGGTGTCGTACTGATAAGCATGCACGGCGAGCATTAGGCTCTCCTCCATCACTCTCGTTTATCACGTCAGGTCATTCATTAATGCTTTCACGCATGCTTGAAACTAAGATAAGGCGATTTTTAGAGCCGTCCATAAATTACGTTACCAAAGGAGGGCTATTTTAACCCCCCCCCCCCCCCATATTAATGTTTACCAAAATTCTCTCAAAATAGGGAAAATAGGGTGATTTTTCAAGAAAATAGGGGATTTTATTCTTTTAAATAAAATTAATGGAAATGCCATATGGGATTCAATATGAAGTACTTTACACTCCTAAGATTTTCTACCAACAGAGATCAATTTTATACTCAAAAAGGCGAATTTTCAACAACAACAAAATTAATTTTGAACCATACAGTTGCATTAACAACCAAATTCGTGTAAATTCAACTTTTCCAGTTGAAAATTCATAGCTTTAGTTGAAAATAAATTTTTTTGGTTGAAAATATAACTGGTTTGTTGAAAATTCTAGTTTTTTTTTTGCTGAAAATTTAGCTATTTCATTATTGGGTAAAAATTGATCTTCCCTGTTGAAAATTCAGCTATTTGCTTGAAAATTGATGTATTTCATTTAGAATTCCTCTTTTTTGGTAAAAGATTCATATTTTTATTTGCAAATTCAACTATTTGGTCACAATTTCATTTTTTTTTAAAGTTCAACAATTTTGTTACAAAGTAATCATGTTTATTATTTTGTGGAAAATTCATCTTTTCGATTGAAAAATAATCTTCTTTGATAAAAATTCATCTATTTGGTGAGAAATTCATATACTTTCCAGAAATTTTAAAAATTTGATAAAAAAGTCGTTTCTTTGTTTGAAAATTTGTCTTTTCGTGTTGAAAATGTAACTATTATAATACAAAAATTTTCTTTGATTGACGAATATCTTTTTTGAATGAAAATTTATGATTTTGGTTGAAAATTCAACTATTTGGTAAAAAAATCATATATTTTGTTGAAAATTGAAGAATTTTGTTAAAAAGTAATCTTTTTTGGTCGAAAATTCGCATAATTCTATTTTAGGCGGAGTACTCCACCATAATTTTATGTAATTCAGACATATCCTATTCAATCTGGAGTAATCTGCGGTAATCCAAAGTAATCTGATAAAAATTTTGAGTAACTTTTTGATTGAAAAATAACTGTTTCAGTTCAAAATTTATAATTTTAGTTCAAAATTCATCTCTATGGTTGAAAATTTAACTAGTTTGTTGAAAATTTCGATATTCCATTTTCAATTGAAAATCAATCTTTTTTAGTTGAAAATTCAACAATTGTTCCGAAGACTGGTCTATTTTGATCAAAATTCATATTTTTCGATAGAGAAGGAATCTTCTTTGATGAAAATTCAACTATTTGGTGGCAAATTTATCTACTTTTTATGAAATTCAACAATTTTCTTAAAAAGTTGTTTCTCTGTTTGACAATTTGACTTTTTTCTGAAAATTCGTCTTTTTGGGTTGAAGATTCAACTATTTCAATACAAAATTTCTTCCTATGGTTGAATATTTTAACTACATCGTTGGAAATTTGTTTCTTTGGTTAATTATCAATTTCTTTAACTGAAAATTTATGTTTTTGGTTAAAAATTCTAATATTAGTTTGAAAACTCATATATTTTTGAAAATTTAACAATTTTCTTATTAAGTAATCATTTTTGGTAGAAAATTCGCATTGGTCTGGATTAGGCGGAATACTCCAACATAATCCCATTCAATACAATATTCAATTTAGTTATTTCATTTTTGGTTACAAATCAATCTTTTTCAGTTCAAAATGTTTGGTTTGAAATTTTGCATTTTTTGGAAAATCCGTCTTTTTGGGTTGAAAATTCAAATATTTTATTAAAAAATTTATTTCTATGGTTGAATATTTTAACTATATCGTTGAAAATTTGTTTCTTTGGTTGATGATTAATTTTTTTCAACTGAAAATTTATGTTTTTAGTTGAAAATTCGAATATATATGGTTAAAAGTTCATATATTTTGTTGAAAATTGAAGTTTAGGCGGAGTACTCCACCATGATTTTATGTAATCTGTAGTAGCCCAATTCAATGTGAAGTAAGCTTACGTAATCCAGGGTAATTCTTTATTTCGAGGTAATCCAGAGTAATTCGGTATATAGACGCAATACAGAGTAATCTGATATAATCCGGAGTAATTTTTAAACTGGAAACAAAACTGTTCCATTTGAAAATTTTTTCAGAATTCGTCTTCTTAGTACAAATTTATTTTTTTATTTAAAAACTAGTTATTTGGTTAAAAGATCACTTATTTGGTTGAAAATTCAAAAATTTTGTTAAGCAGTAATGATTTTTGGTAGAAAATTCGTTAATTCGAGTTTAGGCGGGGTACTAAATCATAATTGTACATAACCCAGAGTAATTCTATTTATTCTGTGGGAGCGATCTGAGGTAATCCAGAATAATCCGATGAAGTCCAAAGTAATTTTTTAACTGAAAATTTAACTGTTCCAGCTGAAAGTTACTAATTTTAGTTGAAAACTAATCTATTTGGTTAAAAATTTAAGTAGTTTTTTTAAATGACGGTTTTGTTTTTGCTAAAAATTAAGCAATTTATTCTATTTATTAGTGGAAAATTAATCTTTTATAGTTGAAAATTGAACTGTTTGGTTGAAAATTTATCTTTTTGAGTAACAAATTTTTCTATAAAAATTTAGGTTTAGGCTGGAAATTCAACTATTTGGTTAAAAGTTGATCTATTATATTGAAAATTTAACAATTTTGTTATTCAGTAATCATTTTTGGTAGAAAATTCGCATTGTTCTAGTTTAGGCGGAGTATTCCGCCATAATCCTATTCAATATTGAGTAATCTTAGGTATTCCAGAGTAATTCTGTATGTTGTTAAAAATTTAGCTATTCCAATTTTGGTTAAAAATCAATCGTTTTCAGTTGAAAATACTTGGTTTGAAAATTCCTCTTTTTGGCTTGAAAATTCAACTTTTTTCAAAATTCATTTCTATGGTTGAATATTTTAACTATATCGTTGAAAATTTGTTTCTTTGGTTGATAATTAATTTTTTTAACGAAAAATTTATGTTTTTGGTTGAAAATTCAACTATTTGGTTCAAATTTGCAATAATTATTAATTTATTAAACAATTTTTATAAACTTATGCAGAGTTTGGCTATTTTTCAAGTAATAGGCACAGTTTGTTTACGGAGTCAACTAAGAATGTCTTTCGGATGACTCTTTTCTATGTTGCTTCGTAAATTTACAAGAATTATTAATTATTTAAACAATTTTCATTAAAAAAATTCAAAGTTTGGCTATTTTTAAATTAAAAGAATCGATTTTCTACACATTCAGAGTTTGGCTATTTTTTAAAGAATAGGCTCAATTTGTTTCCAGAATCAATGAAGAATGTATTTCCAATCACTCTTTTTTACCATACTTCTCACATTCACAATAATGATTAATTATTTAAAAAATTGTCTCAAGCATATTCAGAGTTTGGCTGTTCTCTAAGGAATAGGCATAATTTGTTTACGGGGTCAATCAAGAATATCTTTCCAATGACTATTTTCTATGTTGCTTTATAAATTCATGAGAATTATTAATTATTTAAACAATTTCGATTAAAAATTCAGAGTCTGGCTGTTTTTCAAGGAACAGACACAATTTGTTTACGGAGTTAACAAAGAATATCTTGCAGATGACTCTTTCATATCTTGCTTTGTAAATTTTGAACATTTATTAATTATTTAAACAATTTTATAAACCAATTTGGAATTTGGCTATTTTTCAATGAATAGGCTCAATTTTTTACAAAATTAACTAAGGATATTTTTCCGATGACTCTTGTCTAAAATGCTCCGCAAATTTCAGAAATGTATTAATTGTTTAAACAATTTTCATGAACAAATTGGGAGTTTGGCCATTTTTCAAAGAATAGGTTCAATTTGATTACGGAATCAATAAAGAATGTTTTTCAAATAACTCTCTGTTATGATACTTGAAAAATTTACAATTATTAATAATTTCAACAATTTTCATAAAGATATCCAGAGCTTGGCTATTTTTCAAGGAAGAGGCACAATTTTGGCTATTTTCAGCGAATAAGGTAAATGTTTTTATAGAATTAACCAAGAATATTTTTCCGTTTACTTTTTTCTATGAGGCTAAGAAAAGTCTTTTTTATGCCTCTTTTATATTATAGCAACAGCTTATGTACATTTACAAGAATGATTAATTATTTAAACAATTTCCATAAACAAATTCAGAGTTTGTCTATTTTTGACGAATTGGCTCAATTTGATTACCGAACAAAAAGGAATGTATTTATAATGAGTCTTTCCTACGTTACTTTGCTAATTTACAATAATTATTGATTATTTAAAAAATTTTTATAAATATATTCAGAGTTTGGGGGTTTTCAAGGAATATACACAACAATTTGTCAACGAAGATTGGCTTTCTGCTGACTCCTTGCTATGCTTTGAAAATATACAATAATTATCAATTATTTTGACATTTTCCATTAACATATTCATAACATATAACATTCATAACATATGGCCAACGGCCATACCACGCTGAAAACCCCAGTTCTCGTCAGATCACTGAAGTTAAGCAGCGTTGGACGCGGTTAGTACTTGGATGGGTGACCATTCAAGAATACTGACATGAGTGCTGTTGGCACATCGTGGGTGTGGTGAGCCCACACTTGTAGTTATTTATAACTACAAGAAAAACCTAGAAACACTACCCGAATCGGGTAGTGTCACGCCTACCCTGAAAGGGAAATGGTTTAATGGTATA
>CAKNYM010051846.1:206806-246277 GCA_932195095.1 Andricus curvator | reverse complement strand
GGCCTCTGATAACGAATCTGAAGTCAGATTTCAAAAACTGAAAATAGCAGATCCAATATGGCGGACGAATTTTCAAAAAATTAATGGATTTCCATGAAATTTGGCATCTGGGGGTTTTTGGGGTCTTTGATCACGAAGATGAAGTCAGTTTTCAATAATTCAAAATGGCGGATCCAATATGGCGGACGATTTTTCAAAAAATTATTGGATTTTCATGAAACTTGACATCTGGGGGTTTTTAGGGTCTTTGATCACGAATCTGAAGTCAGTTTTTGAAAACTAAAAATTGCAGATCCAATATGGCGGAAGCTTTTTTAAAAAATTGTTGGATTTTCATGAAACTTGGCATCTTAAGGTTTTTGGAGCCTTTGATAACGAATCTGAACTCAGATTTCACAAATTCAGAATGGCAGATCCAATATGGCGGACGAGTTGAAAACAAATTAATTCATTTTCATGAAACTTTGCATCTAGGAGTTTTCGGGGTCTCTGATCACGAATCTGAAGCCAGTTTTCGAAAATTCAAACTGGTGGACGAGTTTTTAAAAAATAATGGATTTTCATGAAATTTGGCATCGAAGGTTTTTTGGAGTCTCTGATAACGAATCTGGAGTCAGATTAAAAAAATTCAAAATGGCGGATTCAACATGGTGAACAAATGTTGAAAAAATTGTTGGATTTTCGTAAAACTTATCACTCAGGGGTTTTTCGGGTCACTGACAACGAATCCAGAGCCGGATTTGCAAAATTCAAAATGGCGGATCCAATATGGTGAACGAGTTTTCAAAAAATTGTTGGATTTTCATGAAACTTGGCATCTAGGAGTTTTCGGGGTTGTTAATTTTGAAAGTTAGGTTATAATAAAAAATTTCGATTCCAATTTGGCAGTGAAAAATGTAGTTTAGTATAAAAGTTGCATCTTTGATGATTCACCAGTTTCATTCGCCATATTGGATCCTCCATAATGAACTTCTGAAAACCGACTTCAGACATCGCGTCTGTTACATGGGTCGGGGGGGGGGGGTAAAAAAGTAAAAAAATCACGTTACGTAATATGTGAACGCTCCCTTTCCAGTTCTGCGAAGCTTCTAGATCCTTATCGGCCTTCTCCATAAAGACAATGTACTCCTTTATCCAAACTGTTTCCTGAATTCCTAACTCGTGCTCACTGGAAGTAAGCCTTCGACTCTTAGAGAAAACACAACCCTAACGATCCTCACACAGAAGATAATGCTCCAGTAAAAGAAACAGTTAGCACATGCTCGAGCGCAATAACCTCACAATCAGCATTTTTTTTTTTTTTTTTTTTTTTTTTTTTAATGATATTTAAAGGTTCTGCAAACCCCATAAAGTTTAACACGTATTTCCCATAAAAAAAACGTTTTTGGAAATTTTATTCAGAATCCTCAATATTAGCTGAATCAAGTTGAAATTCAACCTTTTTCTTCACAACTAGCTACAGAACACAAATAAATAATTATTTTTTGGATACTACCTCCATGAGTCTGTTTTATAGGGTGCCAAAAAAAACCCATAAGTGAAAAATTTGGTTTTGCGAGTTTTTGGCGCTAATTATGATTTTTTTGCGGTTTTTTTTCCTAAATTGTTTATAATGTATAAAATATTTCTCTAAACTGCTTGTCAGATGTTTACATATATTATTTAAACAATTTATTATTATTTTTAGCAATTTTCTCTTAGAATCGAGTTAGAAAGTCGCGTTTTTTTCAAAAATTTCCCACTTTTTGTCCAATTTTGAAATAGAGTAAGGTAAAACTTAATGAATGTTGAGGAAGGTTATTGTTTGAACAATTAATTATTATTTTCAATAATATTTTGTTTGAATAATGCTAGAAAGTTGCGGTTTTTTTCTGAAATTTTCAAGCATTTGTCTACTTTTCAGTTGAAGTGAGTTAATAATTAATTCGTTTTAGTAAAAATAATTATTTAAACAAATTATTATTGTTTATAACTATCTTCTTCTTTATCAGTGTTAGATAGTTGCGCTTTCTTCTGCATTTCTTAACTTTTCACCCACTTTTTACTTAGTGAAGTAATAAATAATGCATGTTAATAAACATAGTTGTTTAAACAATTAATTATTATTTTCAATAATATTCTCTTTAAATAATATCAGAAAGTTGCGGTTTTGTCATAAATTTTCAAATTTTTGTATACTTTCAACTTGGAGTGTGGTAAAAATTAATAACATTTGACAAACACGCTTATTTAAACAATTTCTTATTGTTTATAACTATTTTTTCTTGAAGTAATGCTAGAAATTTGGTTTTTTCTGAAATCTTTAGTTTTGCTTTGCCTTTTTAGTTATAAACAAATAATTTTTTTACTTTTCCCAATGTTTAAAAAAATTAATTTAAACAAAAAAGCTATCTTACATAAGAGAGAAAAACCATGAATGGAATAATTAGCACATATTATTAAAAATATGATTTTCTCTAATGTTTATTTATTATTTCTTCATAACTAAAAAGGCAAAGCAAAGTCAAACATTTCAGTAAAAACTGCAACTATCTAGCATTACTATAGGAGAAGGTAGTTATAAACAATAATGATTTTGTTTAAAAAATTATTTTTGCTAAATCAAATTGAATATTAACTCACTTTAAGTGGAAAGTGGACAAATAGTTAAAAATTTCAGAAAAAAAACCACAATTTTTAGCATTATCCAAAGAGAACTTTCTATCTAGATTATAATAGAAAATTGATAAAAACAATAATAAATTGTTTTATAATTTTACGTGAACATCTAATTAGCAGTTTGAAGTCGTATTCTATGTACTAGAAAAAATTTGTTTTTTCAAAACGCAAAAAAGTAATAATTAGCGCCAAAATCTCGCAAAATCCCTTTTTACTCTTATGGGGTTTTTTTGGGGCCCTATAAAGCAGACTCATGGGGGTGACATTTAAAATATTAATATTTTATTCGTATTTTATAGCTAATTATGAATATAAATGTTGAGTTTCAACTTGATTTACGGAATATGAACGATTCTGAATAAAATTTACAAAAACGTATTTTTTGTCTTATGGGAAATGAGTGTTAAACTATTCATGGGACTTGAGCTACCTCTAAATATCATTTTTTCAAAAAAAAAAAAAAAAAAATAGGTTAATTTTTTTACGCTCGAGCCCAATAAGCGCTCGGTTTTAATTATATTTGAAGGTTCCGCAAACCCCATAAAGTTTAACACGTATTTTCCATAAGAGAAAAATACGTTTTTGTAAATTTTATTCAGGAGCGTCAATATTAGGAGAATCAAGTTAAAACTCAACATTTCTCCTAACGATTAGCCATAGAATAAAAATGAAAACTTATTTTTAAAATATGAACTCCATAAGTCTGTTTCATAGGGTCCCAAATTTTGCTAAAATTGTCCCCTTTTGGTCCACTTTTCAATTAGAGTGAGGAAATAAGTAATCTAAGTCGACAGACAGAACAAAATTGAAAATTTGGATATTTGGACACTAAATATGTGGATTGAAGAAATTTAAGTATATTTGGACATAACAAATTTCGACATCGGATATTTGGGTCAAACAAATTTGATTATATTTGAACAGAACAAATATTTAAATCTGTACAGAAGAAATTTTTGAATTTTTACGGAACAAATTTGTACATTTGGACAGAACTTGTACATTTAGATATTTGGACATTAAATATTTGGAGATTGGATTTTTGTACATTGGATATTTGGACATTGAATTTTTGGACATTGGATATTTGGACTTTCGATATTTGGACCTTGGATATTTGGACAAGACAAATTTGGATATTTGGACACTAGATATGTGGATAGAACAATTTGAGTATAATTGGACGGAATAAATTTGGACATGTGAATATGCGGCTATAAAAAATTTAAATATATTTGGACGGAATAAATCTGGACAAAATAAATTTCGATATGTGGATATTTGGGCAGAACATATTCAAATATATCCGGACAAAACAAATTTGGACATTTGGATATTGGGATAGAAGAAATTCTATTATATTTGGACGGAATAACTTTGGACATGTGGATATTTGGGCAGAACAAATTTAAATTCATCTGAGGAGAACAAATTTGGACATTTGGATATTTGAACAGAACAAATTTGAACATTTGTATATTTCGACAGAAGACATTCAAATATATTTTGACGGAATAACTTTGGACATGTGGATATATGGGCAGAACAAATTTGAATACATTTGGACAAAACAAATTTGGAGATAACATATTCAAATATATTTGGACGAAATAAATTTGGACATGTGATATTTGGGCAGAACAAATTTGTGCATTTAGATATTTAGACATTAAATATTTGGAGATTGGATTTTTGGACATTGGATATTTGGACATTGGATTTTTGGACATTGGATATTTTGACATTCGATATTTGCACCTTGGATATTTGTCGAAGAAAGTTTGGAAATTTGGATATTTGAACATTAGATATGTGAATAGAACAAATTTCAGTATATTTGGACAGAATAAATTTGGACATGTGAATATATGGCTATACAAAATTTAAAAATATTTGGACGGAATAAATCTGGATAAAATAGATTTGGATATGTGGATATTTGGGCAGAACAGATTTGAATACATCTGGACAGAACAAATTTGGACATTCGGATATTGGTACAGAAGAAATTCAAATATATTTGAACGGAATAACTTTGGATATGTGGATGTTTCGGCAGAATAAATTCCAATACATCTGAGTAAAACAAATTTGGACATTTGGATATTTGAACAAAACAAATTTGAACATTTCGATATTTGGACAGAAGAAATTCAAATATATTTGGGAGGAATAACCTTGGACGTGTGGATATTAGACAGATAAATTTTGACATTTCAATATTTGTGCATTGGATATTTGGAGAGAACAAATTTTTATATTTGAAAATAACAAATTTGTACATATGGATATTTATACATTGGATATTTGGACATTGAATATTTGGAAAATGGATATTAAGACTTCAGATATTTGGACCGAACAAATTGAAATATATTTAGGCAGAAGGAATTTTGATATTTCGATATTTGGGCATTGGATATTTGGACAGAAAAAATTTGTGCATTGAGATATTTGGACATTAAATATTTGAAGATTGGATTTTTGGACATTGGATATTTGGAAATTCGATTTTTGGACATTGGATATTTGGACATTCGATATCTGGACCTTGGATATTTGGACAAGACAAATTTGGAAATTTCGATATTTGGACATTAGATATGTGGATAGAACAAATTTGAGTATATTTGGACAGATTAAATTTGAACATGTGAATATGCTGCTATAAAAAATTTTAAAATATTTGGACGGAATTAATCTGGACAAAATAAATTTGGATATATGGATATTTGGACAGAACAAACGTGAATATATTTTGACGCCATAACTTTGTACATGTCGATATTTGGGCAGATAAAATTTGAATACATTTGGACAAAACAAATTTGGACATTTGGATGTGTGGACAGAATAAATTTAAATACATCTGAGTAGAACAAATTTGGACATTGGATATTTGAACAGAACAAATTTGTACATTTGGATATTTATACATTTGATATTTGGATATTTGGACGTTGAATATTTGTAAAATGGATAATAAGACATTAGATATTTGGACAGAACAAATTTAAATATATTTAGACAGAATAAATTTTGATATTTCGATATTTGGGCATTGAATATTTGAACAGAACAAATTTGTGCATTTGTATATTTGAACACTGGATATTTGGACATGAGATATATGGACGTGGGATATTTGTAGAGAACAAATTTGGAAATTTGGACATTGGATATGCGGATAGAAAAATTTACATATATGTGGACATAATAAATGTGGACATGTGGATATTTAAGCAGAACAAATTAAAAAAAAATCTGGAGAGAACAAATTTGGACATTTGGATATTTGGACAGAACAAACGTGAATATATTTTGACTCAATAACTTTGTACATGTCGATATTTGGACAGAACAAATTTGAATACCTTTGGAGAAAAACAAATTTGGAAATTTGGATATTTGGACAGAACAGATTCAAATATATTCGGACGAAATAAATTTGGACATGTGATATTTGGGCAGAACAAATTTAAATACATTTGGACATAACAAATTTGGAAATGTGGACGCAACAAATTTGAATGTATTTGGACAGGATAAATTTTTATATTTCGATATTTTGGCAGTGGATATTTGGACACAAAAAATTTGTGCGTTTGGATATTTGGACATTAAATATTTGGATATTGGATTTTTGGACATTGGATATTTGAACATTGGATTTTTGAACATTGGATATTTGGACATTCGATATTTAGATCTTGGATATTTGTACAAGACAAATTTTTAAATTTGAATATTTGGACATTAGATATGTGGAAACATCAAATTTGCGTATATTTGTACAGAATAAATTTGGACATGTGAATATGTGGCTATTAAGAATTTAAATATATTCAGACGGAATAAATCTGGAGAAAAGAAATTTGGATATGTGGATATTTGGGCAGAAAAAATTTGAATACATCTGGACAGAAGAAATTTGGACATTTGGATATTGGAAAAGAAGAAATTTAAATATATTTGGACAGAATAACTTTGTATATGTGGATATTTGGACATAATAAATTTGGACATGTGAATATGTGGCTATAAAAAAAATTCAAATATATCCAGATGGAATAAATCTAGACAAAATAAATTTAGATATGTGGATATTTGGGCAGAACAAATTTGAATACACCTGGACAGAACAAATTTGGACATTTGGATATTGGAACAGAAGAAATTCAAATATATTTGCACGGATATTTGGGCAGAACAAATTTGATTATATTCGGACATAACACATTTTTAAACCTGTACAGAACAAATTTTTAAATGTGTACAGAACAAATTTGTACATTTGAACAGAACTGGTACATTAGGACAGAACTTGTACAGTGGGATAATTATATATTGGATATTTTAATATTCGGACAGAAAAAATTTAAATATAAATGGGGCGGAATAAATTTTTATATTTAGATATTTGGGCATTGGATATTTGGACAGAAAAATTTGTGCATTTAGATATTTCGACAATAATTATTTGAAGATTGGATTTTTGGAAATAGGATTTTGGCACATTGGATATTTGGACATTCGATATTTGGACCTTGGATATTTGGACGAGACAATTTGGGAAATTTGGATATTTGGACATTAGATATGTTGATAGAACAAATTTGAGTATATTAGGACAGAATAAATTTGGACATGTGAATATTTGGGCAGAACAGATTTGAATACATCTGGACAGAACAAATTTGGACATTTGGATATTGGGACAGGAGAAATTCAAATATATTTGGGAGAAATAACTTTGGATTTGTCGATATTTGGGCAGAACAAATTTAAATATATGTAGACAGATAAATTTTGACATTTCAACATTTATGCATTGTATATTTGGACAGAAAAAATTTTTATATTTGGAGGGAACAAATTTGTGCATTTGGATATTTGGACACTGGATATTTGGATATTAGATATATGGACATGTTATATTTGGACAGAACAAATTTGGCAATTTGGACACTGGATATGTGGATAGAACAAATTTACATATATGTGGAGGGAATAAATGTGGACATGTGGATATTTGAGCAGAACAAATTTAAATACATCTGGATAGAACAAATTTGTGCATTTGGATGTTTGGACACTAGATATTTGGACATTAGATATATGGACATGGGATATGTGGACAGAACACATTTGGAAATTTGGACATTGGATATTTGGATAGAACAAATTTACATATATATGTGGACGGATTGAATGTGGACATGTGGATATTTGAGCAGAACAAATTTAAATACATCTGGACAGAATAAATTTGGACATGTCGATATTTGGGCAGAAGAAATTTGGACAAAACAAATTTGGACATTTGGATATTTAAGCAGAACAGATTCAAATATATTTGGACAAAATAAATTTAGACATGTGATATTTGGGCAGAATAAATTTCAATACATTTCGACACAACAAATTTGGAAATGTGGACAGAAAAAATTCAAATATATTTGAACGGAATAACTTTGGATATGTGGATATTTGGGCAGAACAAATTAGAACACATTCGGACAAAATAAATTTGGACATTTGGACAGAACAGATTTAAATATATTTGGACGAAATAAATTTGGACATGTGATATTTGTGCAGAAGAAATTTAAATACATTTGGACATAACAAATTTCGAAATTTGGACAGAACAAATTTAAATATATTTGGACAGAACGTAATTAGGGAAATTGAGCAGTGCAGAGTGCAATCCTAGTCATCCCTCTCGGGTGACTAGGAGATAATGCCCCACTAGAAGAAACAGGTACCGCAAGCCAGAGCGCAATAAGCTCACAATCGGCAATAAGTACATTAGTACACATCCACTTCTTAGGTCGAATCTTCGCTAAACTCGATAGTCTTATCTGGGTGGGAAAATTGTAGGTGTTTGTATTCCTGTATTTGTAACGTTCTGGAATTTCAAATGAGCATTTCGGTAGAGACCCTGGCACGCTAAATAAGGGAGAAGTCACGCGTGCAGATTACCAAACAGCGTTTCCCACTTTCCGGACTAATTTAAACCCGTCGATAACTATTGGCCTCTCTGCCCTATAATTCTAGCAACCGGACACGGAGGTATGAATAACTCGCGTCTTAATCTGCACTCGGACATGCATTAACGAAGCCTCCATCGCTCATTGAACACTTACCATAAAGCTTCAATCGACGCAGCATGAGCTGAAATACTGCGCCGGAAACAAGGCAATTCCCACCTAGAGGCCGTCCATTTTCCAATTTTAGGCTATTTTTGACGAACGTAGTCTTTCAACTACGTTACCAATTTTGGGTTACTTCTGGACCCTTATCACACTTTGATGACGACTGTAGTTTCACAACTACGTTGCCAACTTTAGAATATTCATGAACCCCCTGGCGCTCCTTGTTGACCATAATTTTGGGCTATTTTTGAAAAAACGTCGCCCCTTGTTCACGGCCGTAGTTTCGTAACTAGCATAAGTTACCAATTTTGGACTACTTTTGAACCCCTAATCACCCCTCGTTGACGACTGTAGTTTTTAACTGAATTACTAATTTTTGATACCTTCGAACCCCCCGTTCTCCTTCAGGACGCACTTAAGTTTGTAATTACGCTGCCAATTTTGGGCAACTTTTGAACCCCGCGTCACTCCTCATTGGTGAACGTAGTTTTGTGAGTACGATACCAATTCTGGACAACTTTTGAATTCCGCATCACACTTTGCTGACGACTGTAATTTTATAACGAAGGTGCTACTTTTGGCTATTTGTGACTTCCCCCTACCCAATTCCCCATGCTGACGACCGTAGTTTTGTAGCTACGTTGTAAATTTTGGATTACCTTCGAACCTCACATCACGTATCATTGATGAACGTAGTTTCTCAACTACCTTACAAATTTTGGGTTACTTCTGGACCCTTATCACACTTTGCTGACGACTGCAGTTTCATAACTACGTTGCCAAATTTAGGATATTCATGAACCCCCTCTCGCTCCTTGTTGATGACCATAATTTTGGGCTATTTTTGAAACCCCCTCGGCCTTCGTTCACGACGGTAGTTTCGTAACTAACGTAAGTTACCAATGTTGGACTACTTGTGAACCCCGAATCACTCCCCGTTGACGACTGTAGTTTATTAATGACTTTGCCAATTTTGGGCTACTTCTGAATTGGCCATCACACTTTGCTGACGACTGTAATTTGATAACGACGCTGCTACTTTTGGCTATTTTTGACCTCCCCCTACACAATTCCCCATGTTGAGGACCGTAGTTTTTTAACTACCTTTCCAATTTTGGGTTACTTCTGGACCCTTACCACACTTTGCTGACGACTGTAGTTTTATAACTACGTTGACAACTTTAGGATATTCATGAACCCCCCGGCGCTCCTTGTTGACCATAATTTTGGGCTATTTTGGAAAAACCGTCGCCCCTTGTTCACGACCGTAGTTTTGTAACTGACATAAGTTAGCAATTTTGGACTACTTGTGAACCCCTAATCACGCCTTGTTGACGACTGTAGTTTTTTAACTGGATTACTAATTTTTGATACTTTTGAACCCCCCGTTTTCCTTCTGGACGAACGTAGGTTTGTAATTAAACTGCCAATTTTGGGCTACTTTTGATCCCCGCGTCACTCCTCATTGACGAACGTAGTTTTGTAAGTGCGATACTAATTCTTGCCTACTTTTGAATACCCCATTAGACTCTGCTGACGACTGTAATTTTATAACGAAGGTGCTACTTTTGGCTATTTGTGACTTCCCCCTACCCGATTCCCCATGCTGACGACCGTAGTTTTGTAGCTACGTTGTAAATTTTGGATTACCTTCGAACCCCACATCACCTATCATTGACGAACGTAGTTTTTCAACTACCTTACCAATTTTGGGTTACTTCTGGACCCTTATCACACTTTGCTGACGAATGTAGTTTCATAACTACGTTGCCAAATTTAGGATATTCATGAACCCCCTCTCGCTCCTTGTTGACGACCATAATTTTGGGCTATTTTTGAAACCCCCTCGCCCCTCGTTCACGACGGTGGTTTCGTAACTAACATAAGTTACCAATGTTGGACTACTTGTGAACCCCTAATCACTCCTCGTTGACGCCTAAATCCCAACAGCATGACACGAATACTTAATAAGTTTTAAGGCACGACCAGAAGGATATGAGCAAGATGGCACACAGCAGTAGGATGGGCGGGAAATTTAAAACAGTTTGAGTTCCTCCATTTGAGAAAAGGCGCCCCAAAAGTTTCTTGAAGCCTCTCATCAGGTCTGGATAACTAAGGATTCTTCCGGATGGTCAAGTATCTCAGCAAATAGATACAATAAAAAGGAAAATTACTCAAAATCAATTTCTAATATTAAGGAACTAAACTAAATGAGCCCAAGTCTTGAGAACCGTGCAGCTTCCGGATTATGATAAATAAAATTGATGCTTCAAATTGAGAATCAGTCGAATCAAATTTATTGAATCATTGAATTTCTGAAAATTATTAGCTTGTGACTTGCCCCTCTCGGTTCGATCCCTGATCCAGACCTTAATTTACGTTCAGCGATAGATGCGCAAGTGTCCCAGCCGAGAATACTTTATAGGGCATTAATTGCGGTCCGACATGAATTTATAGACAGCGACACTTCAATTAGAAGGATTTGCATACACATTTTAATTAGCGCTATGCTTACTTCGCTAGTCGCTCCCAGACTCAGATACGAGTATAGGGGCTCAACTGGGCGTAATTATTTTCCTAAGTTATGCCACTAGTCTCAGATAGGTACTAATATTTTTCCTATGCAAACTCAAGGAGGAAGACCTATTTTAGGTGAAATCAACTTCATGTCACCAAGAACGTATTATTATATTCGGCAGCTATATTATTTGAAAATTTATTCAAAGCAGGCACCGTGCGCCTCAAAAAATGGCTTCGTAGCCAATTAAAATGTTAATTAAGTTGTTCAAACATCCCCCTCCTATAATTTTCCTCCCCGAGAATATTTCTACATTTAACCACTTCCCCTCATCTCGCTTCACCCTTTGCCAATCCTTCTCCTACTTCTTCCTTCGCTACTTCCACATCTCGCTTTCAAAGGTAGCATTCTCCTTCTCCTAATTTTATTCCTCAGTTTCTACTTCCGAAACCTAACCTTCTGTTCTAATGACTTTTTTACTTCCTCTCACTCTCGCTCACACTCACTTTTTCTACTCCCACTACCCTCATTGTCTCTTCATTCATTACTGCTCACTTTCCCTAGTTCCCAAGCCCTAAGTTCCCTTTTTATCTTTCCCTTATTACTCTTTACCTTCTTTCTCTCCCCTCATTTTCCTTAATTTTCCCTTATTTTATCTCACTCTTCTGCCTTACCTCCCCTAATTTCCTCTCACTTACCCTATTTCCGCTCCCATCATTTCTCCTTATTTCTGATCACTTTCCCTACTTCCCTTAATTCACCATCCCTTATTTCTTCTACTTCCCATACCTTCGTTTCTCTTCGCTTCCCCTTCCTCTATTTTCTCTCATTTCTCCTTCTCCTCTTGTCATTTCCCTTCTACTCATTGCTCCTCACTACCCCTCCTCAAAAACAGTATGACGGAGTGTTGGACGGAGGGTCACATGACTGACACTATAATTCTGGTAGAAAATTCAACTATTTGATTAAAAATTCAACAATTTATTTAAAAATTTTACTATTTGGTAAAAAATTATCTTTTTTGTTGAAATATAATATTTTCAGGTTCAAAATTTAAGATTTTTTGCAAATTCTTGTATTTTCTTGAGTTTTATTTCAAATAATATTTTTTGGTTGAAATATCAACTATTACGTATTTTGTTAAGAATTTATCTTTTACGATTAAAAAATAAACTTGGTTCGAAGTTGAACTACTGAGACGTAAAAAATTCTTTAATTTTTTTTGTTGAAGATTTTTTCATTTTAGTTTCAACTTCAAAAATTTTGTAAAAAATTGAACTATTTAGTTAAAAATGCAATTTTTTAATTTAAATTATTCTGGCAACAAATAAAATTCAACTTTCAAGTTGAAAATTCATATGTGTTGTTTGAAAATTCATCTTTAAACCTTAAATCGTTTTTTTAAAGATCTTCATGGTGAAAAACTCACTTCTTTTGTTAAAAATTTAGCTATTTTGTTGAAAATCGTTTTTCTTTTTTGTTTAAAACTGATGGTTTTCATCTGAAAATTTTACCATTCCATTGTTGATTAAAAATTTATCCTTTAAAAGTTAAAAATTTAATTATTTGATAAAAAATTCTTATTTTGCGTAAAAAATAATCTTGTTTGTTGAAAATTTATCTTTTATGATCGAAAATTAAGTTTCTGGTCAAAAATTTATATTTTCGGTTCAAAAGTCAACTGTTTTCTAAAATATTTGCCTTTTTTGTTTGGAAAATTAATTCTCTTATTAAAAATTTGTCTTTTTCTATAGAAAATTAATCTGTTTTGTTGAAAATGAACTATTTTGGTAAAATTTCGTATTTTCTGGTGAAGAATTCACTGTTTTTTTTTAATTTAACTTTTTGTTGAAAATTCAACAATTTTGTAGAAGATAAAACTATTCGGTTAAAAATTGATCAATTTATTTGAAAATTTGTCTTTTTTGAAAGATCATCGTTCTTCTTGGTAGAAAATTCATAATTTTGGTTGAAGATTTAATTTTCTCGTTGCAAATTTATCTTTTTTTGTTGAAAATTCAACTACCTTGTTGAAAGTTGATTGACTTTGTTAAAAATTATTATTTTTTATATCACCTGTTTTAAAGAAAATTTAAATATTTGATTTAAAAACTTTCTTCGTTTAAATCAAGCTCTCAATCTGAAAATCTAACTATTCCATTTTTTGTTGAAAATTCATCAATTATTTGGTAGAAAATTCGTATTTCAGGTAGAAAATTAAACTTTTTTCTCAAAAATTTATCTTTCTTGATTGAAAATTAAGTTTCTTTTTGAAATTTTTGTTTGTTTGATGTAAAAGTCAACTGTTTTCTTAAACTTTCGACTTTTTTGTTAAAAAATGAATTCTTTTGTTGAAAATCCGTCTTTTTGGATAGAAAATTTATTCTTTTTGTTGAGAATTCTTACATTAGGTGAATATCCAAATAATTTGTTAAGAATTCCTGTTTTTTGTGTAATTCAACTTGTTTCAGAGTTGTTTTTTAAACCGAAAATCTAATTATTTCACTTTCTGTTTAAAAGTTATCTTTTTTGTTGAAAATTAAACTACCTCTTAAAAAATTCATTTTTTTTAGTTGCAAATTCAACTATCTGAATAAAAATTAATTTAATTTGTTAAAAATGCATTTTTTAATTGAAAAATTTAACTATTTTGGTAAGAAGTTTTACTATTTCAGTAAAAAAAATTTGTATGTTAGTAGAAAATTCAACTATTTGGTTCAAAATAAAATCTTTTATTGAAAAAATTCAACAGTTTCGTAGAAAATTAAAATTTTGTTGAAATATTATTCTCTGGGGTTCAAAATTCCACCATTTTTTTAAATGCTTTTTTTTGTTGAAAATTCAATAATTTTATAGAAAATTCATATTTTTGTTCAAAAATGTAACTATTTCGGCAAGAAATTTTACTATTTTAGTATAAAACTCAAATATTTTGTTGAAAATGAAATATGTCTTTCAAAAATTCAACTATTCGGTAGAAAATTACCATTTTTTTTAAACATAATACTTTTGGGTTCAAAATGCAACTTTTTTTCAATGCTTTTTTTTTTGTTGAAAATTAATATTTTTCTTTGAAAATTCAATTATTTCTGTAGAAAATTCAAGTATTTCGGTAAGAAATTTAAGTATTTGGGTAAAAAGTTCCACAATTTTTTTGAAAATTCATTCATTTTGTTGATGATTCGTCTTTTTTGGGAGATCATTTGTCTTATTAGTAGAAAATTCATAATTTTGGTTGAAAATTTAACTAATTGGTTAAAAATGTATCTTTTTTAGTTGAAAATTCAACTGCTTCATTGAAAGTTGATCAACTTTCTTAAAAATTAATTTCTTTAAATTCACCTCTTCTCTCGAAAATTTAAATATTTTATTGAAAATCGTTTTTTTTTAAATAATTTTTTTATCTGAAAATTCAACTATTTCTTTTTTGGTTGGAAATTCATCCTTCATAAGCCTAAAATTCAATTATGGGGAAGAAACTTCGTATTTTGGGTAGCAAATTAATTTTTTTAAATAAAAATTTATCTGTTATCTTCAAAAATTAATATTCTTCTTGCAAATTAATTATATTTATATAATAATAGAACATTCGAATTTTTAGAGTAAAACATTAACACCTTTTTTGGAAATTTTTCTTTTCGGTTAGAAAATTAATCTTCTTTGTAGAAAATTCTTTTCATTTCTGCTTCAAAGTTCAACTATATTTGATTGAAAATTCATTTATTTTTTTGGAAATTCATCTTTTGGTAGAAAATTATTCTTTTTAGTAGAACATTCATCTTTTTTGTTGTAAATTAACTATTTTCTTGAAAATTCAACAATTTGGTAGGAAATTAACTGTTTAATTGAAAAATCATATTATTGTTTGAAAATTCAACTATTTTCGTGGAAAATTAAACTAGTTGGTTAAAAATTAATCCATTTATTTGAAAATTTTACTATTTAATGAAACTCAAGTTTTTAGTTGAAACATAATATTTTGAGGTTCAAAATTTAGCTGTTTTGTCGATAATTCGTCTTTTTGGCTACAAAGTTCCACAAATTTGTTGAAAATTCAACAATTTTGTTAAAAATTCTTCATGTTGTTGATTTTTTAAGGAAGCTCATTGATTTTCGCGATGGAAAATTAATATTTTTATTTAAAAACTTATGTATCTCATTAAAAATTCATCTTTTTTAGTTGAAACTTCAAATACTTGGTTGAATGTTGATTAACTTTATTAAAAATTAATTTTTTCAATTTATCCCCTTTGTTAGAAATTCAAATAATTTATTGAAAATGGTTTTTCGTTTTTGTTTAAAAATTAAGTTTTTTGATCTGAAAATTCAACTATTCCATTTTTTGTTAAAAATTGATCTTTTATAAGTTGAAGATTCAATGATTGAGTAGAAAATCGTATTTTGAGTAGAATATTAATCCTGTTTGTTGGAAATTTATCTTTCTAGATTGAAAATTACCTTTCTTGTTGAAAATTACCCTTTCCGGTTTAAAAGTCCACATTTTTATAAAACATTTGATTTTTAAGAATAAAAAACTACGTCTTTTTAAAAATTCGAATTTTTGTATAAAAAATTAATCATCTTTTGTGAAACTTAATCCAAGTGGCTAAGAATTCTACTATTTTGTTAAAAATTCGTCTTTTTATTTAAATCCGACTGGTTGAGAGGTAGTTTCTTAAACAAAACATTTAAATTGTTTATTTTTGGTTGAAAATTTATCTTTTTTAGTTGAAAATTCAATTATTCGGTTGAAAACTTATATATTTTGTTGAAAATTCGTATTTTTGGTAGAAAATTAATCTTGCTTGTTGAAAATGAAACTGCTGGTCCACGCAGTTTCTCAGTCTGCGAGGCGAGAGAGGGTGTAGCGGAAAGCACGCACTTTTGCCCAGCGCATAACGCAGGACGCGCAAGATTTTCAACTAATCTCAGGGCTCCATTTCAATCGCTGTGATTTTCGCACGGCATGGCGCCGAATGCGTCGAAAAGTTCATGACGTTGAACTTTCATCCATTCTGTAGCCTTCTTGTGCAATCTGCAGACGCTTGTAGCAGACGATTTTCAATTTTCTGTTTCATAAGCAAAGGCAGACGAAGAAGTTATTTTACATAAAATCACTTACTTTCATAAATATCAGAATGAATGTCCGCGAAAAACACAGTTTTTACAATTTTCACGTCACCACTTCACAGTTTGAGGTTCCAAAACGCTGGTTGACACAACCTGACGCTAGTCCGCTGAAGCCCCGTGCATAGAAAGCAACTATACGGATCCGTGTGCGTTGAAGCGTGTTCTCTTGTGCGTTATGCATTGTGCTCATTCGCTATGCAAAAGTGTGTGCTTCCCGCTTGTTCACACAAGGATTGAAAGCACCAGCAGCGTAGTGAAAAGGCGCCGTGCGCGGGTACTGAATCGCGTATATTACGCAATATTATGTATTCCAATTGAAACCGGTTCAGACGGCCCTGACTGTTCACTTTTGGATACCCCGATTTAGGATCAAGGCTATTTGCAGGCATCCCCGACACTGTTCTTAAACTGAGGGTTTGGTGTAGTTTATGATGTCGGGCCCTACGTCTTTTCAACGTAATGTACGCGGGCGCGAATCTACATGGTGGCGAAACCAACGACCCCCCCCCCCCCCGAAATTTTTAGACACTTTTTTCTTTTTCACGAGAAAAAGGAGAAAAATTATAAAAAATATTTAATATTATTATTATATTATTATTAATATTTAATAATATAGATATTTAATATAAAGTCTTAAAATTATTGCAAAAGATGCCCAACTGTCAATTTGACAGTTTATTATGGCATAAGTCAGTTTGGATATCATGTTTGACTTTTAGTATGTAACATGAAGTCGCTGCGCATGCATGGAAATGTTTTATAAATGATTTTGAAGTTTTCACTTCTGTTCTTCAGATTTTGAACAGCGTGATGTACAATTTAAAAATAATTAAATTTTAAAGATTTAGTTTCACGAACCTAAGTTTCGAGATAGGAGTTATGAGTTATAAGTTATGATTTTTCAGTTAGGTTTTAGGACATAGGATTTAGGACATAGGACTTAGGACTGAAGAGTTATGAGTTAAAAGTTATGAGTTATGTGTTGTATCTTAGGACTTAGGACTTAGGATTTAGGACTCAGGACTCAGGACTCATAAGTTATGCGTTATGAGATATGACTATAGACTTAGGGTTTATGAATAATAAGTTATGAGTGATGAGATACGACTTATGACTTGCGACTTAGGACTTATGTGTTATAAGTTATGAGTTATGACTTATGAGTTATGCGTTATGAATTATAAGTTACGACTGATGATTTAGGATTTATGACTTAGGATTCATGAATAATAAGTTATGAGTCATAAGTTACAAATTACGATCTGAGACTTATGAATAATGAGTTATAAATTATAAGCTATGAGTTAAGAGTTACGGATTAGAAGCTTCGTCTTAAGAGGTACGAGTTAGGAGTTATGAGTTATGATATTTGACTTAGGTTTCCAGACATAGAACTTAGGACTTAAGAGTTATGAGTTGAAAATTATGATTTAGGTTTCAGATCTTAGGACTTAGGACTCATGCGTTATGCGTTATGAGTTATGACTCATAACTTAGGGCTTTCGAATAATAATGTATAATTCATGAGTTACGACTTATGACTTGTGACTTAGGACTTATGCGTTATGAGGTATGTGTTAGGACTTATGAGTTATGCGTTATGAGTTATTAGTTATAAGTTACGACTAATGACTTACGATTTATGACTTAGGCCTTATGAATAATGAGTTATAAGTCATGAGGTATACGTTATGAGTTATGAGTTATAACTTACGACTTATTACTTACGATTTATGAATTAGGCCTTATGAATGATGAGCTATGAGTTATACGGTACGACTTATGACTTATGAATAATGAGTTATAATTTATGAGTTATGGTTTATAAGTTATGAGTTATGACTTATAAGTTATGAGTTATGATTTGTAAGTTGTGAGTTGTGAGTTGTGAGTTGTGAGTTGCGAGTCATGAGTTATGAGTTATGAATTATGAGTTAGGGAATAGGAGTTACGTATTCAGAGGTATGGGTTGAAAGTTATGATCTTTCCAAATTTTTGAAATCGTTGGAATTTGAAATCCCGTGAAAGTACATGAAATCTAATGATATTTCTTCAAATATCTTGAAATAATAGAAGCTTTATGAAATCCTTTGAGATCCAGGAAAATTTATCAAAATACCTTATAGAAGTTCTTTCAAATCCCTCAAAAATACTGAAATCCTCGGAAATATGCCTTGTGAATAATAAGTTATGAGTCATGAGGTATACGTTATGAGTTATGAGTTATAACTTACGACTTCTTACTCACCATTTATGACTTCGGCCTTATGAATGATGAGCTATGAGTTATAAGGTACGACTTATGTCTTATGAATAATGAGTTATCAGTTATGAGTTATGGCTTATAAGTTATGAGTTATGACTTGTGAGTTATAAGTTATGAGTTGTGAGTTGTGAGTTGTGAGTTGTGAGTTGTGAGTTGTGAGTTATGAATAATGAGTTGTGAGCTGTGAGTTATGAGTTACGTCTTAAGATTTATGAGTTAAAAGTTATGATCTTTTCAAATTTTTGAAATCCTTGGAAATCCCTCAATTCTTGTGAATAAATTCATGGAAACCCATTAAACTATAAAATCCCGTGAAATTACATGAAATCTGATAATATTTCTTTAAATATCATGAAATATTTGAAGTTCTTGGAAATTCTCTCAAATCCCTTGGAGTCTTTTTCAATATTCTAAAATCTTATAAGTCCTATGAAATCGTTTCAAATCTTTCAAAATTTAAGGAAATTCTTTAGAAACGCAGATTAACCGAAATATTTAAAATTACCTTTAAATCTTTGAAATTCAACGAAATCCCTTCATTTTTGTGAAATTCTTTGCAGTTTATAAAAATATTATAAAATGTTTAGAATTTTTTTATATCTATTGAAATCCGTCAAAAATCACACAAAATCTTTGGAACAATATTTAATCCCTTAACTAACTCTTGTGCAAACCCTTGAACTGCAGTTAAATCTTTAAATTCTTTTAAATTTCCCTAAATGTTTAAAAGTTTTGGAAATTTCCTAAAATAAATAAAACCGTTGGAAATTTCATGAATTCCCTAAAAATATGTTGAAATCCTTTGATATTTTTGTCAACCCGAAGAGATTTAAAGGAAAAAAACTCGGGGTTTTTTAGACAAGGAAAAAGAACCATATGTTCGATAAGTCTGGTAAAATTGTTTGATAAATTAATTAAATAAAAAGGATTTAATTTTAAGTACTTCTTGGAAGAGCTACAATGTTTAAAATGCTTTTATTTTGTAGTTAAGTATCCAATATTTAAATTAAAGTTGAGAATTCAAAATATTTTTTTCCACAACAACTTTTAATTAAGCTTTATTGAAAATTGCAGAGTCGTAAACCACGTAGGCAACTATGTCGGACACTACGTGGGACACATGTCAGAAACGAAGACGTACAATGACTAATTAATGTGACGAATTTCTTACCAATTCTTATTAGCAGTCAAATACTCAAATATAAATATTTCAGAGTGACATTTTTCCAAGACACACAAATTCGAGAATGAAAGTTTAAAATTAAAAATTTTAATGTCGCGGAAAAATGTTTGATAACCAGGAAATTACCAGAAATTTTGTTTTGTTTCCAGAGATCACTCCGAAATATTTATATTTGAGTATTTGACTGCTAATAAGAATTGGTAAGAAATTCGTCAATTTAATTAGTCATTGCACGTCTTCGTTTCTGACATAGTGCGCCACGTAGTGTCCAACATAGTTGCCTACGTGGTTTACGACTCTGCAATTTTCAATAAAGCTTGATTAAAAGTTGTTGTGAAAAAAAATATATTGAATTCTCGAAGGCAACACGGTCTGTCTTGGTTAAAATTGAAAGTTACATTACCCTGGTGTCAGAATGCTTAAGGTGTACATAAGAGCTGGTAGCTGGCGTTTGGAAAGAAGGAGTTATAATTGATTCTCATCTGAAATCGAATTTATGTCGGTATGCAATTTCTGTGGTTGCCTCCGGGGAAGCGATTTACGCCCTGTTTCGTCGACTGGGAATTATTGTATGGTCATGTTGGATGCTTCCTCCTTGTTAAGCTTGTTAAGCTGGCGAGCACTTAACTTGAATTAACCGACGATTATTTTGCGACAAAGCGGCAACTCGAATGCGTTCGCTTTCACTTTATTGGATTGCATGCACCCACCGGGACCAGTTTGCTTGCTACAAACTAAGACGCGAGGCGTGCAATAAAATGGTAATTATACCAAACGTGCCGCGTGCGTGGGTAGAGCGTATGACCTTTACTGGCCCTTGCCTTGGACGATCGTTAAACTCTAATAATAGGTACGTTATCTTCGAGGATTCACCTTTACCTAGCACCTACAGATTTCTTCTGTCCACATGGATGAAGCAATCTTGGGAACATTTGTTTAAGGATATTTTCGAAAATACGTCAAGCTACTTTTCCTACAGGTTTCTGTCCACATGGATCACTCAAATTCGGGGAAATTTTTCTAGAAGTCGTTCACAAACTATGACACTCTATTTTGCCTACAGGTTGATGTCCACATGGATGAAGCAATCTCGGAAAAACTCGTTTAGCGACCGTTCAAAAACTAGGACACTTGCTATGACATTTGCTGGTCCTTGCCTTGGACGGACAGATTTCTTCTCTTCACATGGATGAAGCAATCTTGGGAAAATTTGTTTAAGGACATTCCCAAAAATACGTCAAGCTACTTTTCCTACAGGTTTGTTTTCCCACGGATGAAGCAATCTCGGGGAAAAATTTTGATAGGTCATTCGCAAACTATGACACTATTTTTCCTACAGATTCATGTCCACGTGGATGAAGCAATCTCGGAAAAATTTGTTTAGCGACCGTTCAAAAGCTATGACATTTGCTGGTCCTTGCCTTGGACGGACAGATTTCTTCTGTCCACATGGATGAAGCAATCAAGGGAAAATTTTTCTAGAGGTCATGCACAAACTATGACACTATTTTGCCTACAGATTCATGTCCATGTGGATGAAGCAATCTCGGAAAAATTTGTTTAGCGACCGTTCAAAAACTATGACAGTTGCTAGGACATTTTCTGGTCCTTGCCTTGGACGGACAGATTTCTTCTGTCAAAATGGATGAAGCAATCTCGGGAAAATTTTTCTAGAGGTCATTCACAAACTATGACACTATTTTGCCTACAGATTTATGTCCACATGGATGAAGCAATCTAGGAAAAATTTGTTTAGCGACCGTTCAAAAACTATGACAGTTGCTATAACATTTGCTGGTCGTTGCCTGGGACAGACTTATTTCTTCTGTCCACATGGATGAAGGCAACTTGGGAAAATTTGTTTAGGGAAATTTCCAAAAATACGCCAAGCTACTTTTCCTACAGGTTTCTTTCCACATGGATGAATCATATTTGGGGAAAATTTTTGAGAGGACTTTCACAAACTATGACACTATTTTGCCTACAGATTAATGTCCACATGGATCAATCAATCTGGGAAAAATTTGTTTAGCGACCCTTCAAAAACTATGACACTTGATATGACATTTGCTGGTTCTTGCCTTGGGCAGACAGATTTCTTCTGTCCACATGGATGAAGCAATCTTGGGAAAATTTGTTGAAAGATATTTCCAAAAATACGTCAAGCTACTTTTCCTACAGGCTTCTGTCCACATGGATGAAGCAATCTCGGGGAAATTTTCCTACAGGTCATTCACAAATTATGACACTCTATTTTGCCTACAGATTTGTGTCCACATGGATGAAGCAATCTCGGAAAATTTTTTTTAGGGACCGTTCAAAAACTAGGACACTTGCTATGACATTTGCTGGTCTTCGCCTTAAACAGACAGATTTCTTCTGTCCACATAGATGGAGCAATCAAGGGAAAATTTGTTTAAGGATATTTCCGAAAATACGTCAAGCTACTTTTCCTACAGGTTTCTGTCTACAGGGATCAAGCAATCTCGGGGAAATTTTTCTAGAGGTCATTCACAAACTATGACACTCTATTTTGCCTACAGATTGATGTCCACATGGATCAATCAATCAGGGAAAAATTTTGTTTAGGGATCGTTCAAAAACTACGTCACGTGGGTAATAAACCTTTGCTGGTCCTTTTCTTGAACGAACAGATTTCTTCTGTCCGCATGAATCAATCATGGAAAAATTGGTTTAGGAATATTTCAACAAATACGTCACGCTACTTTGCCTATAGATTTCTGTCCACATGAATAAGAAAATCTCGAGAAAATTTGTTTAGGGGTTGTTTGAAATCTATGTCACGCTATTTCTCCTACAGATTTATGTCCACATGGATGAAGCAATCTGGAAAAAATTCGTTTAGGATTTGTTCAAAAACTAGTTCATGCTACCAAACGTAGAGCGCACCTTTACTGGCCCTTGCCTTGAACTATCGTTAAACTCTAATAATAGGTACGTCATCTTCGAGGATTCATCTTTACCTAGCACCTGCAGATTTCTTCTCTCCACATTGATGAAGCAATATTGGGAAATTTTTTTAAAACTGCTTCAAAAAATACATCGCGCTGTTTTGCCTACAGGTTTCTGTCCACATGGTTGAAACAATTTCGGCAAAATTCGTTTAAGGGTCGTTCATAAACTATGTCACGCTAGTTTGCCTGCAGATTATGTCCACAATTTTTAATGCTGTAGTTTTATCAATCGATATTTCTGGTCACATTCAACTTCGGCACCACATCTAGAATTTTCTAATCTTTACAAAAATGATCTTCTGGTCCAGTTTTCAACAGCAAAATTTTCCAAAATTGCCTCTCAGCAAAATTTAATTAACGATCTTCCTTGGATCCAGGCAACAGAACTATTCATCAGAAAAACAGGCTATAAAGTTATTTTTATTCTGAAGTGAATGTTATCCAAAGTGTGATGCACCGGCTTATTTTCCTAATTTTTGGCAGAGGGGGTATTTCGCAAAATAGGAAGGTTTCTTATTTCTAAAAATGACTACTCAACATTTCCAAAATAGTAACACTAACCATTTATTCGAAACCTTGAAAATAGTTCAAATTTTATGAACATAAAATAAGATGCGTAATTCTAACAATTTTACAACATCGGAAACCAAATCTGTTTAAAATGCTAATTGTACTTTATACTCCAGGACTTGCAAGTTTCTCATTTTTAAACATTCGTAAAGTTGCTTATTTATTCTATCAGGTATTAACAAAAACAAATCGGCAATGGGAGGCACTAGTAATATCACTCAATAAGCATAATGAAACAAAGTGAATATTGCACTGTAGTTGCCAAAACCACATCTTAACTCAATAATCAACTAATCATTCATAGGAAAGTCTTCACGACGCTTTTATAGAATTTAATTTAATTCTTAATATTCCAAAGTTGCTTTGAAAGGCAAATTATTACCAGGAACTATTTTTAATCTTTATTCCTAAGCATGTGTCTAGAGGTTTTGCTATAAATTCGAAGCAAAAGACTTTCCGGCTGAATCGTACAGGATTCCGTTGTTTTGTATTATATCCGAGAAAGGCAACTCCTAGAGAAAGTAGAAATCCTGGGGAAGGCTTCCAAGTTAGAACTGAATAGGCAAGTTCAAAATCGCTGGGGCAAGAATCGGCAAAATCGGAACAAGTCTACAGATTCATGTCCATATGGATAAATCAATTTTGGAAAAATTTGTTTATGGGTCGTTCAAAAACTAGGTTGCGCTATTTTGACTACAGATTCCTGTCCACATGGATGAAGCAATCTCGGGAAAATTAGTGTAGAGGTCTTCCAAAAATCAAGTTATGCTATTTTGACTACAGATTCCTGTCCACATGGATGAAGCAATCTCTGGAAAATTTGTCTAGGAGTCATTTAAAAACTGCGTCGAGCTATTTTGGCCACAGATCTCTGTCCACATGGATGAAGCAATCTAGGGAAAATTTGTTTAGGGGTCATTCAAATACAATGTTACGCTCTTTTGGCTATAGATTTCTGTCTACATAGATGAAGCAAACTTGGGAGAATTTGTTTGGCGATCGTTCAAAAATTACGTTACGCTATTTTGACTATAGATTCCTGTCTACATGGATGGAGCAATCTCTGGAAATTTTCTTTAGGAGTCGTTCAAAAACGACGTCAGGCTATTTTGGCTACAGATTATCTGTTCATATGGATAAAGCAATCTCAGAAAAATTCGTGTAGGGGTCTTTCAAAAACTACGTCACACTATTTTGGCTACAGATTTCTGTCCACATGGATGAAGCAATCTCTGGAAAATTGGTTGAAGAGTCGTTTAACAACTACGTCACGCTCTTTTGCTTACAGATTTCTATCCACATGGATGAAGCAATCTAGGGAAAATTTGTTTAGGGGTCGTTCAAATACAATGTCACACTATTATGCCTACAGATTTGCATGCACATAGATGAAACAAATTCGGGAGAATTTGTTTGGGGATCATTCAAAAATTACGTCACGCTATTTTGACTACAGATTCCTGTCTACATGGATGGATCAATCTCTGGAAAATTTCTTTAGGAGTCGTTCAAAAACGACGTCTGGCTTTTTTGGCTATAGATTATCTGTTCACATGGATAAAGCAATATCGGGAAAATTCTTTAAGGGGACTTTCAAAAACTACGGCACACTATTTTGGCTACAGATTTCTGTCCACATGGATGAAGCAATCTACAGAAAATTTGTTTAGGATTCGTTCAAAAACTAAGTCGCGCTATTTTGGCTACAGATTTCTGTCCACATGGATGAAGTAATCTCGGAAAAATTTGTTTATAAACAAAATTTAGCTGCTTTTCATAAACTACGTTACCAATTTTAAAAGGCTCGAATTTTAAACTTCCAGGTGAACTAAGGGAAAAACAACTGTGGTAATCTGGTGGACTGCTCGGTCTACCAATTGCAATCCGGAATAATCCACTTTAAATTCAAAGTTATCCACTTGTAGTCCAGATAATCCGGATAATTCACTTATGATCTGAAATAATCCAATGTAATAAATTTTCAAGGCGGTGTAATCCAGGATAATCCACTTGAAATCAGAGGTAATCCTTAATAATATATTTTTAATTCAAATAATTCGGGTTTATTCAGGTAATTCGGCGTAATTTAGGTAATTCAAGTTAAAAAACTTGCTATCCCCAGTAATGCAGATAAATCGGACCAATTGACATACGAAACCCAAATTATTTTCAACCATTTTGATGAAAATTTGTTAATTTTTTATCTTAAAAATAATTTATTATTTTTCGTTAAAAAATTAATCCTTTTTATTTATAATATAAATATTTGCTAGAAAATTAATCTGCTTTGTGGAGAATTCCACAATTTTGTTAAAGGCATTTTTTTTTGTTTGATAATTCAACTCTTTGTTGAAAATTTGTCTTTTTGGGTTGAAAAATGAACTATTTTTTGAAAATTGAATTTTTTTACTTGCTTATTCAACTATATTGTATAAAAATTCATTTTTTTATGTTGAGAATTAATTTTTCCAACTGAAAACTATTTTAAATTAAAAATGCAATTATCTGGTTTGAAATTTATGTATTTCATTAACAATCAACAATCATAATTTTAGTTAAAAATTCATCTTTCTTAAAAATTTAAGTATTTTGTTGAAAACTAGTTGTTTTTTTTAAACTTTTAACTCAAAAATAAACTTTTCCATTCGTGATAGAAAGTTGATATTTTTTAGTTGAAAATTCAACTGCTTGGTTAAAAATATTTCATTTCCAGTTGAAAATTTATCAAATTTGTTAGTATAGCCTGTATTTTGTTGCAAACTCGTCTTTTTCGATAGAAAATTAAAATTCTTTGTTGAAAATTCAACTATTTGGTAAAAAACTATTTGGTTAGAAATTCATTTATTTTGTTGAAAATTCTTCTTTTTGGCATAACATGAATCTTCTGGGTTAAAAGTTGTTCTTGGTTGAACTACTTTGTTAGTCATTCGTTTTTTGGTTGAAAACGAAAAATATTAATTGACAATTTATATCTTTGATCCAAAATCTAACAATTTTGTTAAAAATTCGTTTCTTTTGTTTGTTAAAAGAAAATTGTTTAATGAAAATCGAGTCTTTCCATTTTTGATAGAAAAATCATCTTTTTTAGTGAAAAATTGAACTATTTTGTTAAACAAAATCTTTTTCAGTTGATCATTCTACTGTTTGATTGAAAATTCATTTGTTCTGTTAAAAGCTCTTCTTTTTTTGGTAGAAAGTTAATCTTTTTAAATAAAAAAAAATCTTTTTGATTGAAAATCTAACTCCTCATTTGAAAGTTAATCTCATTTGTATGAAACTGATTTTTTTACATAGATAATTTCAGTCCAAAATTTATCTTTCTCTTTAAAAATTTCACTATTTTGTTGAAACTTCGTTTTTTTTTATGAGAAATAATTTATTCAAATGAAAATGTAAATATTCCTATTTTGGTTGAAAACAGATATTTTAAAATAAAAGTATTTTTATAAAAAATTCAACTTTTTGATTAAACAATAATTTTTTTGTTTCAAATTCATATTTTTGAGTTGTAAATTCAAAAGTTTGGTAGCAAATTAAACTACTTGGTTCAAAAGTACCTTTTTGGTCAATAATTCATATGTATGGTTAAAAAGTCAACCACTTGGTTGAAAGTTAAACTCCTTTTCAGAAATTAATTTTTTTTAAAGATTTAACACATCGGTTGAAAATTTAACTATTTTGTTGAAAATTCGACTTTTTGTGTAGAAAATTAATCTCGTTTTTTGAAAAATGATCTCTTGGTGAAGGATTCAATTATTTTGTTAAAAATTCGTATGTTTTGGTGGATTTAATTTGGTGGAAATTTTTTGTTGTTGTTGAAAATTCCTATTTCACGGTTTAAGTGACAACTATTTCCTAAAACATTCGAATTTTTAGCTAAAAAACTTAACTATTAGTTTTTTATATTTGAGAAGTAACTTTTCAAACTGAAAATTGAACTATTCTACGTTTTATGGCCAAATTATTTTTTCTGGTTGAAAATTTAACTACCTGGATGAACATTTCTAGCTTTTGTTGAAAATGTGTCTTTCTTGGTAACACATTAATCTTCTTCATTGAAAATTCATCCTTTCCGGTTGAAAATGAAATAGCTTTGTTGAAATTTTTTTTTATTCTGGTTGAAGATTCAACTATTTTGTTGAAAATTTGTTTTTTTAAGTTGAAAACGCAAGTAATTGGTTGGAAGTTAAACTCATTGTTTGAAAGCTGAACTCCTTTGTTAAAAAGTTCCCAGCTTGGAGGCTTTCAGAACGTAATTTAAAATGCAAATTTCTGAGAAGATCAATACCAGACTTTTTTGAAAAACTGTTTTGAAAAAGCCTTAACTGCATTTGCGTGCAAATTTGCACTAAACCTCGAGGCAAGTGATTCTTCGAACAGTCATCAAATGCGATTTTGGTGTCTGAGTAAATCCCCTTATTTGGACTTGTCATTAGCGCAGTAAGTTGGAACGACACATCATGTTAAAATGAACGTGCCAAGTCAAGTCTAGGCACCTTGGTCTTTCCAAAAGAATACATGATTCCAACGTCCTTGGGACTTATTTAACGCAGGAGCAAAGGTCGCATCGCTTATAAATTGCCAATTTGCAGGGTGCCGCATAATAATCGGGATACCAGTTACACTCCTCTGAATTGATTGGCTGCATTTCAATTAACAATAAATTGCCATCTATCAATATTATATACACGGTTGCCTCTTTTTCCATTAACAGTAAATTGCTATTGAAAGGCAGCAAACGAGTCACAGACGTGAAACTCGGGCGAGGTCGATATATGACGCTAAAGAGAAGGAAAAAGATATACAGATGCATGATCAAACAAAGAAAAGAACTGGTACTCATATTTCTGAATTGAATTATCTTGCCTATCTGCTGACAAAACTTTTGATCCTTTTGTTATTTATTTTCATCAAGCTGCATTCAAACCTATAGAGAATATTGAACCTTCAGAAACTGATGCACTGATCATCCTGCTAGTCATTTTCATCCATGTGCAGCTGAACCTACAGATGATATTGACCATCTGCTGATGAAACTTTTGATTCTTCTGTTATTCCTTTCCATTCAGCAACAGTTGAAACTTCTGATGATTTAACCCCCAGAAGCTGATACAGCTCATGATCATCTGACTATTCACTTTCATCTAACTGCATCTGAAACTAGAGAGGATATTGACCCTCCAGCAGCCGATGCACCTTCTGATCCACCAGCTATTCGCTTTCGCACAGCTTTACCTAAATCAGCAGATAATATTGACCCCCGATCAGTTTATGCATCTCATGATCGTTCTAAAATTCCTGATATTTATTTTCATCCAGCTGCACCAGTACTCATAAATGATCTTAAACATCCATTTGATCCTGATCAACCTATCTGTTGATTACCCTTAACCACGAATTCCAGCTGATGCACTTCCTGATCCTTCTGTTATTCCTCATCTTCCATCTGTAACTGAAACTCCAGCTGATCTTGAACATCATGCTTATGATGAATCTCCTGATCTTCCTGCTATTCCTCTCCATCGAGTTACATTCGAACCTCCAGATTCAGGCTCGGATTTACAAGAAGAGATTTTAGGCTAATTCCAATGAGCTGGTACTATTTTAGGCAATTTAGGCCGTTTTACTTGCAGAATTGGGCCGATTTTTAATTCCCAACTATTCGTTTTAACCGTATATCCCGGACCGATTTTCTATCCCAAATTGATCCTGTCCAGATTATATTGACCTTCAACAGCTGATACTCCTTCTGATCATCGTGCTATTCATTTCCATTCAATTGCACCTGGAACCTTATCTTCACTTAGCTAAACTTGCACTGATATCTTAGACCTCTACTTGATCCTGATCAATTCAACAATCCTTCTGTTTATGAACCTTGACTAAAAATGCAGCAGGTGCACCTGATACAACTTCTACTCATTCTCCAACACTTTCATGTCATCCAATTGCACCTAAACCTCTATCTTATATTGACCCTTCAGAAGCTGATGCACCTACTAATCACCCTGCTAGTCATTTTAATCCATTTTGACCTGAACCTCGAGATGATATTGACAATCTGCTAATGAAACTTTTGATTCTTTTGTTCTTTCTTTTCATTCAGAAACAGTTGAAACTTCTGATGATTTAACCCCTAGAAGCAATGCAGCTCATGATCCTCTTACTATTCACTTCCATCTAACTGCATCTGAAACTAGAAAGAATATTGACCCTCCAGCAGCCGATGCATCTCCTGATTCACCAGCTATTTATTTCCGCACAACTTCACCCAAATCAGCAGATGATATCGACCCCCGATCAGTTGATGCATCTCCGGATCCTTCTAAAATTCCTGATATTTATTTTCATCCAGCTGCACCAGTACTCATGGATGATCTTAAAACTCCATTTGATCCTGAACAATCCATCTTTCGCTTAACCTTGACTACGAATAAAGCAAATTCACCTGATACAACTCCTACACATTCTTCTACAACTTCTCCAGCTTGACCCTCTGCCAGCTGATGCACTTCACTATCCTTCTGTTATTCTTTGTTCTCCAGCTGTGACTGAAACTCATCTAAAACAGAAGCTGATCTTGAAAATCCTACTAATAATGAAACTCCTGATCCTCCTACTATTCCTCTTCATCCAGTTGCATTTGAACCTCCAGATGCAGCTCGGATTGACGAGGAGTGATTTCGGGAAAAATTCCGATAAGCCAGTACTATTTTGAGCAATTTGGGCCGTTTGACTTGCAGAATTGGGCCGATTCCTAATTCCGAACAATTCGTTTTTACCATCCATCATGGGCCAATTCTCTATCACAATGCGATCCTGTCCAGATTATATTGACCCTCCAGTAGCTGACGATCTTTCTGATCCTCCTGCTATACATTTCCATTCAATGTACCTAGAACTTGATTTCCACGCAGTTGAACTTGTACCGCTAAATGACCTTGAACCTCAACTTGATCCTGTTCAATCCAAACATCTATCTGTTAATGAATTTCAGCTAAAAATGCAGCAGGTTCACTTGGTACAACTCCTATAGATTCTTCTATACCCTCTTGTCATCCAATTGTACCTAAACCTCTATCTTATAATAACACTTCTTCAGATGATGCATATCCTGATCCTACTCTTATTCATTGTCATCGAGATGTAATTAAAACAGGAGCTGATCTTGAACATCCTGTTACTGATGAATCTCCTGATCCTCCTGCTCTTCCTATTTATCAATCTGCATTTAAATCTATAGATAATATCCACCCACCAGCAGATGTTGAACTTTCTGCTTCTTCTATTATTTATTTTCAGCCAACTTCATCTGAAACTCTGGATGATATTGGCACTCCAGCAGCTAGTACACATCCTGATTCTTCTGTCATTGATATTAATCCAGCTGCACACACAGTGATGGATTATTTTGAAACTACAGTGATGGATGATTCTGAACCTCCATGCAATCCTAATCGATCCATCAATCCATCTGTTAATGAATCTTACTTAATAATAGAGTAGATAACCGGATAAAACTGCTACTCGTTCTTCTATAGCTGATTTTAATTTTACTACACTTGAAACACAGTTCCATGTGGATCCTCGGTTAGCCGATGCATATCCTAAACCTTCTGCTATTCCTTCTCACGCAGATCCACCTAAAACTCTATTTGATCTTGAACATGTTGCTGATAAAACTCCTGATTCTCTTGCTCTTCCTGTTCATCCAGCTGAATTTGAACCTCGAGATGCAGGATCGGATTAGAAAGGAGGCATTTCGGGAAAAATTCCGATGGGCTGGTACTATTTTAGGTAATTTGGGCCATTGGACTTGCAGAATTGGGCTGATTCCTAATTCCCAACCATTCGTTTCAACCATCTACCCTGGGCCAATTTTCTATCCCAATCCGATCCTGTCCAGATTTTATTGACCCTTCAGCAGCTGATGCTCCACCTGATCATTCTGCTATTCGTTCCTATTCAATTGCACCTAGAACTTTATCTTCACCCAGCTAAACTTGCACTGATGGATGATCTTGAACCTCCACTCAATCCTGATCGATCAAAAAATCCATCTGTTGATGAACCTTAACTAAAAATGCAGCAGGTTCACCTGGTACAACTCCTACAGATTTTCCTAAACCTGCTTGCCATCCAATTTCACCTAAACCCCTATCTTATATTAACACTCCTCCAGATGATGCATATCCTGATCCTACTCTTATTCCTAGTCATCGAGCTGCAATTAAAATAGCAGCTGATATTGAACATCCTGTTATTGATGAATCTCCTGATCCTTCTGCTATTCCTATTTATCAATCTGAATATAAACCTCTAGATGATATTTACCTTTCAGCAGATGATGCACCTTCTGATCCTTTTGCTATTTATTTCCACCAAACTGCACCTAAAACTTCCTATGATATTGACACTCCAGCAGCTGGTACAACTCTTGATTCTTCTGTTATCGATTTTTATTCAGCCGCACCTACAGTGATGGATGATTTTAAACCTCGATTCGATCCTCATCGATTCATCAATCCATCTGTTGATGAATCTTACTTAATAATAGAGTAGATTACCGGATAAAATTGCTACTCATTCTTCTGCAGCTCATTTTTATTTAATCACACCTGAAACACAGTTTTATATTGATCCTCGGTTAGCCATGCATATCTTAAACTTTCTGCTATTTCTTGTCATACAGCTCCACGTTGAACTCCATCGAATCTTGAACATGTTGCTGACGAAACTCCTGATTCTTCTGATATTCCTGTTCGTTCAGCTACAACTGCACATCTAGCTGAACTTGACCATCCGGCAGTGGATTCACCTCCTGATCCTCCTGTAATTCTTGTTGATATAGTTAAACCTGTACGTTTAACTGATCCTACAGGTCCATTTAATTCTGATCAGTCAGCATATGAATAATATCCCTCATCCTGCCATTGCCTTACTCATCAATTGTTTAATGGACTACCAAGTCACTAATGCAGTAATTGGACTTGGTACATCTACTTACTCTTCTTGATCTAAATGTACCTAAACTTGCAGGCAGATAATCAAAAACATCTAGGAGTTCAGGTGCAGTTGAATGAACAGGTACAACAAGAGTATCAGTAAGAGCATTAGGAACACGTTTCTCTCAGAAAGACATTCAGGAAATCGTTTCTAAGGTATTTCCATTTAATTGCGCCTAGAACTTCATTTAACCTACACTGATGGATGTTCTTGAACCCCCACTTGATCCTCATGAATGCAAGAATCTATCTGTTGATGAGCCTTAACTAAAAATGCAGCAGGTTCACCTGGTACAACTCCCACACATTCTTCTACACCTACTTGTCATCCAATTTAACCTAAATCTCTATCTCATATTGACACTGCTTCAAATTATGCATATCCTGATCCGACTCTTATTCCTTGTCATCAAGCAGCAATCGAAGCAACAGCTGATCTTCAACGTCCTGTTACCGATGAACCTCCTGATCCTCCTGCTTTTCCTTTTCATCAATCTGCATTAAACCTCTAGATGATATCGACCCTCCAGCAGATGATGTATTTCCTGTTTCTTCTGTTATTAATTTGCATCAAACTGCACCTAAAACTCCGGATGATATTGATACACTTTATTTTGAACCTCCATTTAATATTGACCCTCGGTTAGCTGATGCACATCCTGAACTTTCTGCTATTCCTTGTCATACAGATCCACCTTGAACTACATCGGATCTTGAACATGTTGCTGATAAAACTCCTGATTCTCCTGATATTCCTGTTGGTCCAGCTACACCTGCACTTCTAGCTGAACTTGACCATCCAGCAGTGGATTCACCTCCTAATCCTTCTGTTAATCATGTTCATCTAGTTGAACCTGCACCTTCAACTGATAATAATCCTTTATTTAATGTTGATCAGCCGGCATATGAATACTATTCCTCATTTTTTTTTAATGCCTTACTCATACCTTAGTTGATCGACTACCAAGTTACTAAAGCAGTAATTGGACTTGGTACATCTACTGGCCCTTCTAGATCTAACTTCACCTAAACTTGCCCCTAAAATGAGACGTTCAAGGTCACCCAACGTTTCAGATGCAGCTCGATGACCAGAAAATGCAGAAAGACAAGGAGGTTCATCAGCAAATAGATAATCAAAACCACCTCGAAGTTCAGGTGTAGCTGGATGAACAGGTACAACAAGAGAATCAGTAAGAGCATCAGGAACACGTTTCTCTCAGAAAAACGTTCAGGAAATTGTTTCTAAGGTATTTCTAGCGAAGTAGAGTAATACCTTTCGTTTAAATGTACTACAATTTATTCGCCATTTGAATACAGAGTCGTGCCGGCTCCCTTAGATTACAGCCCTGCAGGAGAGGTCGGATAAGAGAGAGCAGAGCAGCATCTTCTTCCGAGCGAAATGTCAAGAAGCAGGCGGTTAATTCTCAGCATTTACCGAGGCTACATTCTGAGCCAACTATTCATTAGACGGGAGTGCAAGTAGTGTTCCCTCTGCTATCCTAGCGTTGTGCAATATCCCCCCCCCCCCCTCATCCCCTTCACCCATCACTGATTCACTTACTGCACTCTGCCATGCACGGAATCGATGACTCCTTTCAGAGGAAATAGGTTTATAATGTGAACCATTTCCAGTATTGAGAAATTTTGATGAGGACTTGCATTTAGAGGGTTGCAATTTGAAAATTTAGTGGATGCTGGTGAAGGAGATAGAATTTTATCAAGGGGAAGTTGACAAAATACGTCACGCTATTTTGAACACTTTTGGAACCCCTTTCCCTTCTTTGCTGATCATCAGAGAAAGCTTGAAAACCCCAGGGTAAGGTCACAAATAGGACCACTGCCCCCCCCCCTCAAAAAAAAATTAATTTTGAAGCTGAACAGTCGAATCTTTCGATAAAAAATAGGTGTTTCACAAAAATTTCGGAATTATTGTTCATCAATGAATGCTGAGAAATTGTTGCAAACAATGGGGGATTTTACCACTTACCAGAGTGAGCGATCTGTTCGGGTCCGAGTTTTGCGAAAATTCAAATTTAATATATGAAAAGAGCTTTCTTTATACAAATTGTTAATAAAAGTTTATAGTACATGAGTTTTCTATTTTTGATAGCGAAAACTGAAAAAAAAAACATATTTTCAAATAAAAATACCAACTGATTGCAGATAAAATCTTTTTTTTTTTTGTTGAATTCAACTGTTTCTGAATAACATTTTATCAGTTGAGGTTTCTTCTCTTTGGTTGAAAATTTAACCATTTTGTTGAAAATTTGTCTTTCATTTGTTTTTGTTTCATGTTATGTTAAAAACTGATCTTTTTTATTTTGAAAAATTACTAGATTTGTTAAAAATTCGTCTTTTTTGGTTCATTTCAACGGCTTTCAATTTATAATATTTTTGGGTTGAAATATCAACTATTAGATTTTACTTTATTCTTTGAAGATTCTTTTCTTTGGTTTCAAATAAACAATTTCGGTGAAAATCAGTTTTTTTCATTAAAAATTGATTAACTGAAAATTTTACTTGTCCATTTTTGGTTAAAAATTCGCCTCGTTTAGTTTAAAAATGAACCATTTGGATGAAAATGCGCCTCTTTTGGTTGAAAATTAATCTTGATGCTTAACAATTAATCTTTTTGGTTGAAAAATCATATTTCGGTTGGCAATTGAACTAATTTATAAAAATTTGTTTTTGTTTTCTCAAAAATTGATATATATATATATATATATATATATATATATTTATATAGTTAAAAATTTAACTATGTGTATGAAAATTGACTTTTTTTAGAAAATTATTCTTCTTGTTTGTAAATTCATTTCTTTGGTTAAGAATTTTGGGTTGGTTAAAAATTAATTTTTTAGTTGAAAATTCGACTTTTTGGTAAAAAATTAATCTTCTTCTTTGAAAATTCACCTTTTTGGTTGAAAATTCAGGTATTTTGTTCAAACCTTTTCTTTGGATCAACATTATTTTTTTAAATTAAAAATTGAACTATTTCATTTTTTCTTACAATTTTTTTTAGTATCAAGTTTATTCCTTTCAACGAAAATTCAACTATTTTATTGAAAATTTGTTTTTTTGTTGTTGAAAATTAATTTTTGAACTTAAAAATTAATTTTGGAACTTAAAAATCAAGTATTTCATTTAAAGTTCATCTTTTTCATTTAAACTCAACTGTTTTTTATTTAATATTTAAAATCTTTCTTGGTTGGAATATAAAATATTCAATTTTTTCTTGAAAACTGATCTTCTTTGATTCAAAGTTATACTAATTTGTTGAAAAGTAATTTTTTGGTTGAAGATTCATTTCTTTACTTGAAAATTCATCTCTATGGCTGAAAATTCAACTATTCTATTCAAAATTTCCCTTTTTTTGGTTCAAAATTAATTTTTTTAACAGAAAATTCAACTATTTCATTTTCAGTTAAAAATGTTTTCTTTTTCAGTCGTAAATTCTCTTTTTTTGTTGCGAATTGAACTATATGGTTGGAAATTCAATTTTTCTATCTGAAAATTTCATTCTTCCATTTTTAGTTAAAATTTTTTTTTTCAGTTTTAAATTTAACAATTTTGTTGAAAATTTGTTGTCTTTTAGTAAAAAATTACCTTTTTTAGTCAGAAGTTCAAATATTTAGTTGAAAATTTATGTTTTTTTTTTAAATTTGTCTTTCGAGTAGAAACTTAATCCTTCTTGTTTGAAAACTCATCTTTTTGGTTGAAAATTAAACTATTTCATTTTTGGTTCAAAATTTAAAACAAAGTGATCAGTAATTAAAGTATTAAATTTTGTGTCTTCAAACTGAATGACTTACCCTTTTACTTTATTTTACAAATAAACTATAAACTTTTATTAATAATTTAAAAGGAAGAAGCTATTTTTCATTTATTAAATTTAAATTTTCGCAGAATTTGGAAAAATATACATTTTTATTTAAAATAATTAATTTCCAACCAAAAGAAGAGAATTTTCAACAAAATAGTTAAATTTTCGGTGAAACTGATGAATCTTTGAAGAAAAAAATTAATCCTCAACAAAAAGTGTAGTAGTTGATATTTCTACCAAAAAATAATTTAATTTTCAATGAAAAACTGTTAAATTGAACCGGAAAATACAAATTTTCAAGAAAAGAGTTGAATTTCCAACCAAGAAAGATTTTTCAATCAATAAAGAAAAAAAATGTTGAGTTTTCAAGTTATGAAGACGAATTTTTGAATTTTAAACTTTCTTTTTTCCAATTTTCAATCATCAATTTTCCAGCTTTAAAAATTAAAAAATTACATTTTTAGTAAAAAAAATTAATTTTGAACAGAAAAAAAATATTTTCAAAAAAAATTGTTAAATTTTCAACCAAAAAAATAAACTTTCAACTAAAATAATGCATCTTCACTAAAAAAAAATGAATTTTTCACTCAGAAGATGAATTTTATACAAAAAAAGACCAATTTTCAACCAAAAATGATAAATTTTCAACAAAAAATAAAACAGTTCAATGTCAAGTTAGAGAAATAAGTTTTCAACCAAATCGAATATATTGTCAATGAAATAGGTAAATTTTCAACCAAACAGAAGAATTTTGAACGCAAAGATAAATTTTCTACCAAAATAATAATTTTTAGCAAAATACATGACTTTCAACCAAATATTTTAATTTCTAATGGGATTTTCAACCTAATAGTTGAATTTTCAACCAAAAACGTTGATTTTCCATTTTAAAAAATACAAATTTTCAACAAAATAGGTGAATTTTCAACTCAAATAGATCAATTTTCAACCGAACAGATGAATTTCCAACAAAAAGATTAATTTTCTATCAAAATAATAATTTTTAACAAAATACATGAATTTTGAAGCCACAATTTTAATTTTTAATAGAATTTTTAACCAAAAAGTATAATCTTTAAGCAAAAATTAATTTTCTGCGAAAATAATAATTTTGAAAAAAATACATGACTTTTCAACCAAATATTTTAATTTTTTGTGGAATTTTCAACCTCAGAGTTGAATTTTCAACAACCAAAAATTAATTTTCTGCCAAAATAATAATTTTTAACAAAATAAATGATTTTTCATCCAACTATTTAAATTTTTTAATGGAATTTTCAACCTAATAGTTGAATCTTCAACCCAAAAAAGACAAATTTTTAACAAAATATATCAATTTTCAACTCAAAAAGATAAATTTTCAACCAAACAGATGAATTTTCAAAACAAAAAAAAATAATTATTTCACTAAAATAATAATTGTTAACAAAATACATGAATTTTCAACCATAAAGGTTAATTTTCCACCAAAAAATACAAAGTTTTACAGAAAATATAAATTTTCAACACAAAAAGATAAATTTTCAACCAAACGGATGAATTTTGAACAAAAACATTAATTTTCTATCAAAATAATCATTTGTAACACAATACTTTAATTTTTAAGCCAATATTTTAATTTATAATAGAATTTTCAACCAAAAAGTATAATTTTCTGTCAAAATAATAATTTTCAACAAAATACATGATTTTTCAACCAAATATTTTAATTTTTAATTGAATTTTCAACATAAGAGTTGAATTTTCATCAACAAAAAATTAATTTTCTGCCCAAATAATAATTGTTAACAAAGTAAATGTATTTCAATCAAATATTTTAATTTTTAATGGAATTTTCAACCTAATAGTTGAATTTTCAAACAAAAAAAGACAAATTTTCAACAAAATAGGTGAATTTTTAACTCAAAAAGATAAATTTTCGACCAAACAGATGAATTGAAAAAGAATAATTTTGTATCAAAATAATAATTGTTAACGAAGTACATGAATTTTGAAGCCTTATTTTAATTTTTAATGAAATTTTTTACTAAAAAGTATAATTTTCCAACAAAAAAAAGACAATTTTATAACAAAATAGATGAATTTCCAACTGAAAAAGATAGATATTTTACAAAAAATAGCCCAGTTTTATTTTCAATTAGAGAAATTAGTTTAAAAAATTAATTTTCAAACAAAAAAAATAATTTTCAACCAAAGAAATGAATTTTCAACCAAAAAAATTAATTTTCTACCAAAAAATAATAATTTTTGACAAAATACATGCATTTTCAAGTAAACATTTTTTTTTGTAAACAAAATACAAATATTTTCAAGCGAATAGTTTAATTTTTAATTGAAGAAGATTGATGTTCAACCAAACATGAAATAGTTTAATTTTCAGTTAAAAAAATTAATTTTTCAAATAAAAAAAGCAGCTAGTTTTCAAGCCAAAGAAATGAAATTTTTTGACAAAAGGATTATTTTTCTACCAAAAGAGATGAATTTTGAACAAAATACATGATTTTTTAATCGAATTTTGAATTAAAAAAAAGATTTTTCAACTAAAATGATGAGTTAGAACCAAAAAAATAAATTTTTTACAAAGTAGTTCCACTTTCAACTAAGTAGTTGAATTTTGAACCAAAAAAGGTTTTTCAGACGTTATTCAGGATTAGCGAAAATATCGAAAATTTAATCAGATAGGTATATTAGAAGAAAAATTCTGGGACGAAAGCCAAATCTTCAGGAAGATGCTCAGCAAGAACTGATTTAGATACCCAGTAAATTCCAGATTTTTCCGTTTTTCTTTCTATGAGGTATTCATCTTGAAACATCTAAGAAATCTTTAGAGTGTGAAGTTTTGAAGTGAAATTTGTCAAATTACATCATATTACTTATTGTATCATATTGCCTCATATTACACGTTGTATCATATTCCATATTAAATCATATTACCTATTTGATCATATTACATATTACTTCATGAACATAAATGTCACATTTTGCTTCCTCATTGAGGAAGCTTTGTAAAACTTTTTTGTAAAACTTTTTTCATTAACATAATTCAAAGTTGATGCAAGAACAGAAAAGATGTGTTGATTCGAGATGAATCGATTGACCTATAATATTAATACATTTTATTCAAGAGTAAGGAAGCTATGGTAATGCATAATATTTGAAAATACGGGTTTTTATAGTAAAACTTT
>CAKNYM010051846.1:135544-193718 GCA_932195095.1 Andricus curvator | reverse complement strand
ATCGAGCGCGAAGCGCGAGATCCAACAGTCGCGCGCCCTAGGCGCGCTCAAACTTGCGAGCGAAGCGAGCCGCGCGCGAAGCGCGCCATGAGAATGTGCCCGCGAAGCGGGCAGATTTTTTTTTGTATTAATCGTAAAGAATCTCATTGGAAAAAATTTCGTTCTATGTCATCTGAAAAAGATCTACTTTGGTTGGAAAGTTTATTTTCTACGGTCGAAATCAGCAGTTGCAAACTGAGGCACAATGTTTATAAACAATCACGTCTTGGAAATGATATTACAATTTTATTTGATACTATAATTTCTTATAACAAGTAATGTCACTTATCAATCATTTTTCGCTTGCCCAAACCCCTGCGCGTTGAATCCAAAAGATAATGAGTGTAGGAAAGCCGTTTAACAAATGATAGATGAACAAGAAAAAAATCAACATTTGTATATTATGTGCATTGGCCTGCAATTTCAAACAATAATAATTAAAAAATCCCTTTCACATATCAGTTGCGAATTCAATAGAAATTATTTTTGAAAAAACAGAATCTAAAATCAATTAGGAATTGCGTTCTACTAGTTATCATTAATTATGTTATTTGATTTCACCAAATTGTATCTGTCGTTGCGCGTGGATAATAAGGCTATGCGACAGCTTTATTATAAGCTGTAGCTGCAAAAATCATTAAATTCTGTTATTGACGTCGGCGTTATGTTGGTTTCAAAAAATTCGGGTCTGAAAACTCAAAATCGTGTAACTCTCTGAATTTGGAATATTCAAAGAAAAAAGTTTGAATGACCTCATCAGGATTAGCAAAGGATAAAAGGAAAGAAGCCTTGATAACCATAATACATTGGCATTTAAATCTTTTAATTTAATTCTGATTCGACTACAGATTACAAAGAATATTATGTTTCAGTTTATCTTTTTTCCATTGAATTAATGATACGCACACTGCAGAGAATCTTCATTTGAAACAACTTCATTAAACCAACGTGGGATTGGATATTGTTTGCCTACACGACATTCCTTCATTTCAAATTGGGTCATATCGTCCATTTCACCGCTTATCATGTTTATTTTTATTCTCGAATGACTTCTATTCACTTTATATATTCCACGAAGAATCCCAGTATACTCTAGTATCGCGAAAGCATCACCACTGGATGTTGATAATACAATATGTTCTCGGGTTGGCACGGATACATATGTACAATGTTTTAACATCACTTGAATTCGGCTAGCGGCGGGAAAAACGTATCTCCGAAACTCGAATTGCCGGTGTGGATTTTCCTGGGGAATGAGCCGAATGTATCCAAGTTTTGCAAGTGTATGCCCAAGTACTTCATGAGAAGGAGGCCTGCCCGGAGGAGACATGGACCTGGAATCAAAAGAAGGCTCCCGAGGAGAAGTCCGGCGATGTGAAGGTATTCTGGCAGGAGAAAAATAACCAGGATTAAGTTCGACATTGGGATTCCGTTCGTACTCTAGTGAATCGTAATTTGAAATCTCTTTAATAAAACTGTTTGGGAAGATTGGGTGATTTTTGCCTACTGGACAATCCCTTATTTCATCCGGAGTCAAATTTTCAACTGCGCCGCTTAGAATATTTATTTTTACTCGCGCAGTATCTGTCCTATATATTCCACGAAGAGTCTCACTATAATCCAATATTGCAAAAACGTCACCATTGGATGCTGATAATACAATATATTCTTGGGTTGGCCCAAACACATAGATCATTCGATCTATTCGCATTCGAATTGGTTTATTGGTAGGAAAAACGTATCTTCGAAATTCGAATCGCTGGTCATGATTTGTGCAAGGAATAAGCCGAACATATCCAAGTTGTTCCATTGTACATCCAAGTACGTGATCAGTAGGAGGCCCGCCAGGAGGAGAATTGGACCTGGCACGAATAGGAGACTCCTCAGGAGTAGAAGACTGATCAGGTGAATGTTGTCTGACAGAAGAGGGAGAACCAGAATTACGTTCTTCATTAGAATTCCATTCGAACTGCAGCGAATCGTAATTTTCAGAAGCTTTAAGAAAACTGCTTGGAAAGATTGGGTGATTGCTGCCTACTGGACAATCCCTCATTTCATCTCGGGTCAAATTATCAATTGCACCGCTTATCATGTTCATTTTCACTCTCGGATTATGCCTTTGTGTCTTATATATTCCACGAAGAACCCCGTTATATGCTAATATTGCAAAAATGTCACCAGTGGATGTTGATAGTACAATATATTTTTGGGCTGGCAGGGGAGTAAATCTCTTTCCATCTTCTTTCCAACTAACTGGTTGACCAGCTTCAAAAATGTAATTTCGAAACTGGAATTTAAGGTTATGATTTGTGCGGGAAATGAGTCGAATATATCCAAGTTGTCCAAGTGAATATCCAAGTACTTTAATAGAGGGAGGCCTGCTAACAGGAGACTTGGACCTGGCCCGAAAAGGAGGCTCGTCTCTATAAGTCTGGTCTAGCGTTTGTTGTTTTCCAGCAGCAGAAAAAGAAGGACCAGGATTACGTTCACTATGAGGATTCCTGTCGGACTGTGAACTGAATTCTGCAAGAAGAAATAGAATATTAATTTTTGTATGCCCAATAGTTTTGTTCGTCGGAATGTCAGTACTGATTTCTTTCGCTACTCGAATTCGAAGTTCTTAATTTATCTACTACACGAATAATAGATTCCCAATTTTTTTTTGTTTCTCGAAAATAAAGTAGCAGATCTTATTCTTCTTGCATTTCAAGTTCTAGATTGTTCTGGTACACGAGTAATAGGTTGCTGATTTTTTTGCTTCTCAAAAATAAAGTATCGAATCTTCATGCTGCTCGAATAATATGTTCCATATCTTTTTGCTACTCAAAATTAAAATACTAGATATTTTCTACTTGAATTTGAAGTTCTAGATTATTCTGCTACACGAATAATAGATTAATGATTTTTTTGCTCTCCGATGAAGAAGAACCGGATTTTTTTGCTACTCGAATTCGGTGTTCTAGATTGATTCCGCTACACAAATAATAGATTTTCGATTTTTTTGGTCCTCGAATATAAAGTACTGGATTTTTTGCTACTTGAATTTAAAGTTCTAGATTATTCTGCTACTTGAATAATAGATTTCTAATTTTTTTGATCTTCGATAATAAAGTACTGGCTTTTTTTGCCACTCGAATTCGAAGTTCTAGATTATCTGCCACTGGAATAACAGATTTTTGATTTTTTTGACTCCTTCAAATTAAAGTACTGGATTTTTTGGTACTCTAAAACATTTTTGTTTTTTCAAAAACGCCAAAAAACCACCCCTAGTACTTTTCAGGAAACAGATTCAAAGTTTCTCATTGTAAAACAGTCAATAAGTTTTAAAATTGAAGATTGTCACAAAATTCACATTGAAGGAAATCAAAATTATGTTTTCAGTTCTATAATAATATTAAAAAATACCCAAAATCCACTTCCAGTACTTTTAACGAAACAGGTCCGAAGATTTTCCATGTAAAACAGCCAATAAATTTCAAGATAAAAATATTCATAAAATTAACATTCGAAAAACTCCTGGTTATGTTTACAACCCCAAAATAATATCAACCAGCCTCTGAAATCCACCCCTAGTACTTTTCACGAAACAGTTTAGAAGTTACTCCATGTAAAACAGCCAATAAATTTTTAAATTGAAAATATTCACAAAATCCACATTGAGAAAACTCCATATTATATTTTCATTCTAATATTAATAATAATAAAAAAGATCAAAATACATCCCTAGTACTTTTAACAAAGCAGGTCCGAAGATTCTCTATGTGAAACAGCCGATAAATTTTCAAATTGAAAATAATCTAAAGTGAAGAGTACTGGGGGTGGATTTTGCGTGTTGATTTATATTCTTATGGGGTTGAAAACATAACCTGGAGTTTCTGAAATGTCATTTTTTCAAATATTTTTTATTTCAAAATTTATTGGATGTTTCACATGAAGAATCTTCTGACCTCTTCTGTAAAATGTACTAGGGGTGGATTGTAGGGGTTGTTTGATATTAATATGATACTGAAAATATGATCTGGAGTTTTTACAATGTGAATTTTGTGACTATTTTTAATATAAAATTTCATTGGCTGTTCACATGGAGTAACTTCTGAACTGTTTCGTGAAAAGTACTAGGGGTGATTTTTAAAAAGTAGCAAAAATATCCTATACTTCATTTTCGCGGAGAAAAAAAATCGAGAATCTATTATTCTTGCAGCAGAATAAGCCAGAACTTCAAATTCGAGTAACAACAAATTTAGTATTTTAATTTTGAGCAGCAAAGAATCGGGAATCAGTTATTCGAGTAGTTGAATAATCTGGAACTCATATATCATATATGATATACATTTATAAATATACAAACGGCTATTTTACAATGATTATAAGCTGGAAAGGGATACTTGAGGTTTGCTGAACAGGCCTGAGAAATAGCTGTATTCATGCATATATTATATAAAATACATAATAAGAATTATAGATATATTATATTATTATATTTACCAAATGAATTAACGATGAGCGCCAAAGTGAAAACGAAAGTATAGACCATCCTCATTTTCGCAAAGTAGAGAACAAACTGAATAATCCTTCAGTGAATAATTTAAATAACTGTATCTAAGAAATATTCCATTGCTTCATCAGAGTGCAAATATATACATGAGTAGACGTTATCTCACATATATGTGAGATAACAACGTTATTATTGTTCAGATTTTCCTTCGCAGATAATTATATGATTCTACATTTTTCATTATCATCATTATAATGACGACATTCTCATCTCAAATGGAAGGTATTGGTTTTATATGAAAATAGAGTGTCACCGCTTTCATCAGAATTCGACGTTTTTGGACTGAATGACTGAGAAGTAATGGTTTTTACTTTGGTTTCTCTCTGGCTTCGTTCTTTCATTCATAAAAAACAAAATTAAAAATGAAGACATCAAATTTTTGGTCAAATGACACAAATCATGAGCAAAATCAATAAACGAAAGTTGCTGATCCAAAAGAGAGCTACAAAAAATTAGTTTTAATGGAAACCTCTGTTTTTTCTGTATGCCTGAAAACACAAATCGTGTAACTCTCTGAATTTGAAATATTCGAAGAAAAAAATTTGATTGACCTTTTCGGGATTAACAAAGGATAAAAGGAAAGAAGCCTTGATAAACATAATACATCGGCATTTAAATCTTTTAATTTAATTTTGTTCCGCCTACAGATTACAAAAAATAGTATATTTTAGTATATCTTTTTTCCATTGAGTTAATGATACAGATACTGTAGAGAATCTTCATTTGCAACAACTTCATTAAACCAACGTGAGATTTGGTATTTTACGCCTACATGACATTCCTTCATTTCAAATGGGGTCATATCGTCCACTTCACCGTTTAGCATGTTTATTTTGATTCTCGAATGACTTCTATTTAACCTATATATTCCACGAAGAATCCCAGTATACTCCAGTATTGCAAACACGTCACCTTCGGATGTTGATAATACAATATGTACTCTCGTTGGCACAGACACAAATTTTCCATGTGTTAACATCACTTGAATACGGTTATCGACAGGAAAAACGTATTTTCGAAACTGGAATTGCCGGTGTGGATTTGTCTGGGGAATAAGCCGAATGTATCCAAGTTTTGCAAGTGTATGTCCAAGTACTTCTTGAGAAGGAGGCCTGCCCGGAGGAGAACTTGGAGAAGGACCGTTAGGCGAATGATGTCTGGCAGGAGAAGAATAACCAGGATCACGTTCGCCACTGGGATTCCGTGCGGGCTGTAGTGAATTGTAATCTGCAAATTCTTCCATAAAAGTGTTTGGGAAGATTGGGTAATGTTTGCCTACTGGACAATCCCTCTTTTCATCTGGAGTCAAATTCTCAACTGCGCCGCTTAGAATATTTATTTTTATTCGCGACTGACTTATACCTGTCCTATATATTCCACGAAGAGTCCCACTAGAATCCAATATTGCAAAAGCGTTACCATTGGCGTCTGATAATACAATATATTCTCGGGTGGGCCCAAACACATAGCTCCTCTCTTTTATTCGCATTCGAACTGATTTATCTGTAGGAAAAACGTATCTTCGAAATTCAAATCGCTGGCTCTGATTTATGCGAGGAATAAGGCGAACGTATCCAAGTTGTTCTATTGTATGTCCAAGTACATGATCAGTAGGAGGCATGCCAGGAGGAGACTTGGACCTGGCACGAATAGGAGATTCCTCAGGAGTAGAAGACTGTTCAGGTGAATGTTGTCTGACAGAAGAGGTAGAACCAGGATAACGTTCGCCATTAGAATTCCAATCGAACTGCAGCGAATCGTCATCCACAACAGCTTTGAGAAAACTGCTTGGGAAAATTGGGTGATTGCTGCCCACTGGACAATCCCTTATTTCATCTCGGGTCAAGTTATCAATTGCGCCACTTATCATGTTCATTCTCACTCGCGGATTATGTTGTTGCGTCCTATATATTCCACGAAGAAACCCGCTATACGCTAATATTGCAAAAATGTCACCATTGGATGTTGATAATACAATATATTTTTGGGTTGGCACGGGAGTAAAGTGCTTTCCGTCTGCTCTCCAACTAATTGGCTTACTAGATACAAGATTGTAACTTCGAAATTCTAATCGGAGATTCTGATTCGTGCGAGAAGTGAGCCGAATATATCCAAGTTGTCCAAGTGAATATCCAAGTACTTTAGTAGAAGGAGGCCTGCTGGCAGGAGACTTGGACCTGGCACGAAAACGAAGCTCGTCTCTATAAGTCTGGTCAGGCGTATGTTGTTTGCCAGTAACAGAAGAAGAAGAAGGACCAGGATTATGTTCGCCACGAATATTCCGGTCCGACTGTGAACTGCATTCTGCAAGAAGAAATATAAAATTAACTTTTTTTTTGTTCAGAACACTTATGTCTAATACCTTTGGCTGAATTCAATGTTTCCTTGCAGAAAACAATAAAAACTAGACTAATATAATATGACTTCATAGAAGAAGCCTCTTTGGCTCAGACGATAGCGTGTCGCTTCCATGCATGAGGTCTGGGGTTCAATCCCTGAGCCGGGTACCAATGGAGATTTTTCTACGTACTTCTACAGGGGCTTCGGTGGTTCGGAACCCACCTTAAATTTTAGGTCCCCTCAGAAAAAGCTGGTGCCTCACCAAGGATAAATGTGCTCTTTCGAGGGCCTATCCTTGGGGGTCGAAGCCGATTTCGAGAAGACTCGAAAATGAGTCAGCACTTGGGGCTGCTACTGGGGAACCACGCTCGATGGTCGCTGGCCGAATTCAAGTAATGAACACACACACGTACACTTACATAACATACTAGGGCAGTGCTTCGAATCTGTGCATCTAACTGATGACCTCAGAGGGATCGCTCCGTCCACCCTAATCTGGCCGTATCCCCTCTCTGTGGCCTACTAGGAAGGCTCCCGAATCGCAGAGTGCGTGAGTATCACTTTGCCTGATCAACAAAGTAGGACGGCATTCACTGCGCGATAAGTATGCCTGGCACCTGAGAGGTATAATCTCAGAACGTAGGTAACAACGAAACCCACCGAGATCCAAAAACACTTGGCGAAGGATGGCCGGATTCGGAGTACTGCCTTGAGAATAAACACGGGTATGGCAAAATAGGCTTTATAGCTTGAGCGCCAGGGGTGCCCGCCCCGCCCACATTACAACTAACTAACTATCACCGAAGAAAATTATGATCGCGCTTGGATCCTTTTGAAAAAATCATACGAAGATAAGTGCTCATGATTCTCATGGCATTTGAGTTTATTATTGCTTTTATCTATTCAATGAAAAGAGTGTTACAAAGGGTTGATAACTCTCGCGAGCGAATCGCAACAAAACCTCCAATCTTTAGCTACACTGGGTGCAAACTGAAGTCCCGAAATCGTCGTTGCTATTATTGGAGAAAAAATACATGAATTCGCTCAAGTGACATGGCATGCGACAATAAAAAAAGTGAAATCCAAAAATTACACGATCTCATAGATTTTATCTATAGAGCTGCTGCTTTTTTATCTAAACGTATAGCTACCGATGTTTATAAAGTGGAAAATGCTGATAAAGATTCGAACCCTGCTAAAAAGCGAAAAATGGAACCTAAGCATCAGGCTTTTAAAAAGTGGTAACTTTTTCAAATTTGAAGGTCAATAAACGTTTTAAAATCGTTAAAAGTTCCTTTTTTTGCTTCGACTGCTCAAAAAGTGATTCATCTGAAGAATGTGAATTCGGAAATTGTAGAAAATGCGGTAAGCGTCATAAAACCTTATTACACTTTACGATGCCGCAAGATCAAAGCGAATCGAAGGAACCTTGACAATCACAGGAAGTTTCAAATATCGCCTTAACTTCTCTTACATCAACACCATCTTTTCGATTAATGGAAAGTGCGATAGTAGAAACTTTTGACATTACAAAAATGCAATCAAAGCTCAGATTTTGCTTGATGCTTGTGTGACTGCAAATTTTGTAACAATCAATTTTGTAGAAAAATTGCAACTCACTCCATTTAAATGTTCTTTTTCTGTTAGTGCTCTTGATCATCTTAGAACTTCAGTAAATGGCATGGTTTCTATTACGTTTAAATCAACTCACAATGAGCACACACGCACGTCCTTAATTTCTTGATCGTTCCTAATATCACAGATTTAGTCCATAATCCAACAATAACTTGAGAGTTTCTCACAATTCCAAAAAAAATTTTGCTTTCTGATCCAAACTTTCACGTGCCCGCACCAATTTATATGCTCATTGGGGCCGGAGTAACCCTATCCTTATTTTTCAATCGGCTCAATAAATCTGTTCCAAGATAAAAACGATCTTCATTTGCAAAAAACTCGGTTGGGATGGAGAATTGCTGGTGATTTAGAATTTTCTAAGAATTCGACAGCACCTAAGAGTTCGGATTGCCTGATTACGGAATTAAAAACAATGATAGAAAAGTTTTGGTCTGTCCCAAATGATCATCAATTTTGTGTTCTTCCATCCTTGTATCAAGAAGTCGGCCAGTCTCTCCCAGCTAAGTCATCTCACAGATTTCCCAAGTGATCTTGTAGACAACACCACCTCTTTCAAACGTATCTAGAGGATCTTTACAAAAAGTTATTATTGAATCGATTTTAAATGGTATACAGAAAATGGTATGAATCCTAAATTTTTTAAAGCATAAATTCAATAGTTTTCGAAATTTGACCAAAAAATGGAAGAACAAAAGTATTGAAAAAACTATATTCTTTAAATTCTTTCTGATGATCTGTAGGTAAAGTATTATTTTGTTTGCTTCTGATTTGTTGAATTTTAATCGTAATATGTTTCTCAATTAACTTTGGTGGGTAATGACTTAGAAAAAGGATATTCCTAACAATATTCAAATTTCTTTTGTGAAATGAAACATGGGACAAACCTAGAGCTCTGTCAGCTAAGTTTTTGATTACTGTAATTTTGTTTTGAAAAGCATGAGCTAAAAAGAAATTTCATATTGTACCTGAATATGTACTTTTCCTATAGCAATTGGTAATAATATTACCATCCTGACCTTTAATTACTTTTCTGTCCAAAAAACGGGTTTTATTATTTTGTTCTATTTCATGGGTAAATTGAAGTTTTGGATGAAAACTGTTTAAAGCATCTATAACTGCCTGCAACGTTTCTAGAGGAATACATAATAAGGTTTCATCAACATACCGAATGTAAAAGGGCAAAACAAAAACTAACTTTTTGAAAGCGAAGACCTCCAAATCTTCCATAACTATTTCCGCTAAAATCTAAGAAATGACTGAACCTACGGGAGTACCATACTTTTGATTTTTGAAGAAGATAGGGATCCTTGGTTTGTAAATTTGGCAGATATTCAAATTCTTAATTCAGTTACAGATATTCTCAGATTAGTTCAAGGTTTTAGTGACCATGTGATAAAAAGTAAGTCAAAACAAATTGTGGAAATAGACAAAGATGTTGAATCAAGTACACACTTCTCAAGGAGCTTTGTTGATAATAATTGTTTGCACATTAATAGTATTGATCGTAAAAGTTCCGAAGGTTTCATGATAACGAAAAGTTTTCCTAAAAACAACCCTGATATAATTTGCATGAATGATGATAAAGGCAATATTACTGTTTGTATGAAGAAATCCGATTATATTAGGAATGGGGAAGATTTACTTTACAATCGTGATAATTTTGATTTATTAAATGATAATCTGTTGAAACCTGTGTACTAATAGCGGATATAAAGAAAATGTATCGGAATTTTTGATTCGTGAAGAAGACTATAAATATCAGAAAATTCTTTGGCAAGAGAACAATGAGATAAGCGAATATTATTTGAATACGGTAAAGTTTAGTTATGCCCCAGCTGTCTTTTTTGCAATTCGATGTTTACAATTGGCTGATGAGGAGGGTAATGCTTTTCCTTTAGCGGCAGAGATGTTGAAAAAAGGTTTATACGTCGATAATTTGATAACCGTCGCTTCTACCTTTCAAGAGGCACGAGAAATGTATGATTAGGTGACTCAGCTTTTGAGTCGATCTTGTCCTAACCTTCGGCAATGAGCTTCCAATGAACCTAATACTTCAAGGCGTGCATGAGAAAAGTCGTGATAACGATTTCAAACTAAGAGAAAATTTCGTCACTAAAACTCTGGGTATATATTGGAAGGCTAGAGAGGATTCTTTCATGCATTTCTACAAAAGCCCTGACTTCAATAAAATGATTACGAGAAGAATTGTTCCTTCAGAAATCGCTAAATTATTTGATCCTATAGCTCTTCTCCGTCCGATAATTTTGTACGCTAAATTAATAATGCAAGGCATTTGGGAAGCAATGATTACGTATGCCGAGTCTGTACCTTCACCCATGCATTATAATTGGGTGATCTTTTGCGATCACTTAGAATCAGCAAATGATATTTTGTTCCCAAGAAACGTTTTAATCAAAAATCTGCTGGGATCAGAATTACATGGTTTTTGCAATGCGTGTGAGATGGGCTACAGAGCTTGTTTATTTGTTCTGTCACGTGACGGAGATGAGGAAAGTCAATGCGCTCTTTTGTGTTCCAAGTCTCGCGTAGCTCCTTTCGAAAAGTTCTCCCTACCGAAATTATCGTTATGCGGTGCTTTATTACTGAATAATTTATACGAAAAGGTTAAAACTTCACTTTCCACCGTTTGCCACACTATAATTTTTTGGAGAGACTCAAAGATTGTATTTCATTGGTTACATGAACAGTATGATACATTAAAAGTTTTTGAAGCAGACCGAGTCTCAGAAATACAAAGTAAAACTGATATTAGTCAATGATGCCCCGTTTGCTCGAACGACAATCCTGGTGACAAACAATCCCAGAAAAAACTAAGAATAAAATTTGTTGCAGGAAATTTTTTAGAGCGATAAAGTTTTGTTCAGCCAACTTCGCGTCTTTCAAAATACATGTGTTTGTCATGGAAAAACAAAAGAATGTTTACCCGATATTTGTGTAAAGTTTATCCTCTGAAGTTAATTTTTGTTGCAAAGAATCTTTCGTCGGAAATCGATGTAAAGTTTATCTTCTGTTTTTTCTGTGATCACGGGGCAATTACATATTAGAAAAACTAAAGTTTTCATTTTGATCGATTTGAAAATAGAAATTTACAAAGAATACAAAAGTATAAAATAATACAAACAATTTTTAGAATACAAAAACAAATCAGAAAAACCAAATTTTGTATTGGAAATGGTAATTTTTTGAGCTTGAAAAGGGAAGGGGGAAGTTCCTTAGCACCCTATCCCTTTCTCAGCTTCATGATTTTTTTACAAGAATTGTCAGAATTATTTATAATCAAAAAGTCTTTTCTATTCATGTATCAACTTTGAATGATGTCGATTAGAAAAGTTTTTCTATTTAAAAGAGGGTTTTGAAATATTATGAAGTGTAAACAAAATGCAATAAATGTTTTTACAAATCCTTCTTCAAATTATCGTGTACACCAAAAATTGTATCATCCACACATACAATGCCAAACATCCGCATTAATTAATATGAATTAACATACCAAATAAAATCTTTTATGTCACAATTCTCCTTTTTTAATATTAGGCATTACATTTTTTTAATTTCTAATTTGAAATATAATTTTAAGAAAAAAATTTTTAATCAAAAACAGTTTAATTCAACCAAAAAACTAATTTTGAACAAAACAGTTGATTTTCAATCGAATAAAATGATTTTCTTTCATAATCATTCAAATTCAAACAAAATAATTGAATTTTCAACCAAATAATAAAATGTTTAACCAAGAAAAAAAACATTTCCAATGAAAATAATAAGTAACATAACTGGAAGTTAAATTTTCGGTTCAAAATAATTAATTATCAACCAAAGAGAAATCAATATTTAACTCTGAAATTATTTTTTTACTTATTTTTAAAGTGTTTTCATAGATTTTAGAAAATTTTTAATCCCAGGGTGGGAGAAAAATTTTAATTTTCCTATATTGGGCTACAAATTTCTATGGCTATCTGCCACCACAATTTGAACAGTGAAAAGTTATCCATTCTATTTTTCGTTGAAAATATATCTTTTTTCGATTAAAATTCAACTATTTGGTTGAAATTTGATATTTTTTATTTAGAAATTAAACAAGTTTTTTGAAAATATATGCACTTTGTAACAAATTTGCGTTTCTTGTGGAAAATTCATCTTTTTGGTATAAAATTCAACTATTCCAGTTGAAATTTGATTTTTTCTTGTTAAAAATTCAATAATTTGGATGAAAATTTGTGTCTTTTAATTGAAAATTCAAGTATTTCTTTGAAAATCCACATATTTGGTTAGAAATCGATTTTTTCTGTGTAGAAAATTATCTTTTTCTTTGGAAGGTAATCTTCTTGTTTAAACATTCTTCTTTCCGGTTAAAAATTCAAGTATTCCAGTCAAACATTTATCATTTAATTTAAAATTCATCTTTCAGGATAGAAATAAAATTACTTGGTTGAAAGGTAAACTATTTTGTTGTAAATCAATTTTTTTGGTTGAAGATTCATCATTCTAATTGAAAATTCATTTCTTTGGTTGATAATTATTATTTATTCGAACTGCAAATGTAACTATTATTCCAGTTGAACATTCCATCATTTCAGTTAAAAATTTATCACTTTGGTTCAACATTCATTTTTTGACTAAAAATTTAATTATCCAATTTTTGGTTGAAAAATGATCTTTTTTATTTGAAAATTCATCTTTTTTGGCAGAAATTACTCTTCTTGGTTGAAAATTCATCTCTTTGTTGGAAAATGTAACTATTTTTTTATAGTTAGTTTTTGTTCTTCTTGAAATTTAGATTTTCGTGAAAAGTAATTCCTTAAACTGAAAATTAAACTTAGTCTAATTGTATATGTCGTTGAAAATTAATTTTTTTGGCCTAAAATTTAATTATTCAAGATTTGGTTAACAATTTATCTTTTTTAGTAAAAATTAATTTTTTGTTGAAAATTCAATTATTCCAGTTGAAAATTCATCATTTTAGTTGAAAATTCATCACTCAGGGCTAAAATTGAACTATTTTCTTGGAAATCCGTTTTTTTGTTGAAAATCAATTTCTTCAACTAAAAGTATTGATTTTCGGAATTGGTAGTTTATAAAATTTTGAAACATATCCTGGACACATTTTGCAAATAACCCTAATTCAATATGATCTTAGAAACGACGTAGCATCAAGATAAAATGGACAGAAATTTTCAAGGAATCTGTATTATCATTAGAGAATAATAGAAAATATTTAACGTCTTTTCAGACTAGATGGAGCTATGAAAGAAAAATTATTTGAAATAATTTTTCTTTCATAGCTCCATCAATGAAAAGACGTTAAATATTTTCTGTTATTCTCCAATGATAATACAGATTCCTTGAAAAATTTGATTTATACCATCCAGCAAAATAATGCGTGTATTTATGAATAAAGTTTCTTCTCTCGATCTCTCTAGTAGCTTAATGGGAAAGCACCTGATCGGAAATCAGTTCTGTGGTTTCTTTCCCAGCGGGACGAAAGGAGATTTTTCAGTTTTCAGTCAACTTGAAAGTCAAAAAAATCTAACAGCTGGAGCGCGCACGACGTAGATATGCCACGTCATGTCGAGGTTACGTAGTTTTCTAAATCTGACAGTTTAGAATTTGTTTTATCAGATTAAGTTGTTGACAGATGATTATTGCGAGCCTATTTCAATCCACAAATCCAACTCATTTTTTATGCTGTAATGGCCACGTATATCTATGACGTCATAATTTTTGACGTCATATACTGTAAAAACACAGTATTATTTCAGGGCAAGTTTCAGGTATTACAATAAGACTCAGAAAAAACAGTCTCGAGTGGTACCTAAAGGAGACCACTGAAACGATTGTTTTGCATTGAAAATAAGAGCGTGAGGTTATCCTATTCAAAAATAGGACGCGGAAAAAATGATACCATAAAAAAGCATTCTCTTATTTTTATAGCGTAAATCTACAAATGGCTATTATATGACTATAGGCTGGAAAGGGGGACTTTAGGTTCGCTCCAGAGTCCTGAGAAATAGCCGTATTCATGCATATATTATATGATATATGATAAGAATTATAGACATATTATATTATTATATTCACCAATAGAATGAAGGATGACCGCCAAAGTAAAAACGAAAGTATAGAGTATCCTCATTTTGGCGAAGTAGGGAAAAAACTGATCAGTGCTTCAGAGAATAATTTGGTTAACAACTGTATCTAAGGAATATTCCATTGCATCATCAGAGTACAAATATATACATAAGTTGTTATCTCACATATATGTGAGATAACAACGTTATTATTGTCTAGATTTTGCTTCGCAGATAATTATATCATTTTACACTGGTTATTATGATCATTATGATTATGAAATTCTCATCTCAAATGGAAGGTATTGGTTTTATATGAAAATTGAGTGTCGCCGTTTCCATCAAAATTCGACGTTTTTGGACTCATTGATTGAGAAGTAATGGTTTTTAATTTGGTTTCTGTCTGGCTTCGTGGTCTGTCAACACGACAACTTTCGAAGAAATTAGCAGACTGGATTTTCCTTTGGCACACTTTTTAATGCCTAATGATGAAGAATGATTTCGTTAGCTATGCATTTCTGACCAGCGGTTCTAGTTTCTCAATCGTGAATGTTTTTAAAAAAATCAAAAATTCTATTTTTCGGCGAAACTATTCAATATAAGATAGAATCTAATGCATACAATTGTTCACCTTCAAAAGACCTACACATTTTATTTGAACAATTTTTTGATAACGTACATAGTTTTCGTTTTAATCGTGAAAAATTGTATTAAAAATAAAAAATTCCATTTTCCGGCTAAACTGTGAAATATAAGATAAAATATTAACAGAACGAATTGTCCTTCACAAAAAGGTCTACAAAATTAATTGGAAAATTTCATTCATACTATGTATGCAACAACAAAAATGGGTAGAAAGTAAAGTTCTTCAAATCATTTAAAACTACAGAGAAAAATTAATGTGAAATAAAGAACAAAAAATAACATGATAAGAAAAAGCAACATTAAAAAAGAAAAAATCCAATTTTTGGACAAACGACACAAGCTACAAAACAAATCATGCAGTAAAAGTTGTGCACCCAAGAAGGAGCTACACATTTGTCATGAAATTTTTTTTTATAGGATGCGTTGTTTTCGTTTTATTCGTGAAAAACAAAATTATAAATTAAAAAATCTAATTTTTGGACAAACGACAAAAGCTATGAGAGAAATTATTAAACAAAAGTTGCTCATCCAAAAAATAGCTGCACATTTTTTGTGAATAATTTTTTGATAGGATGCGTACGTTTTGATTTAATCGTAAAAAATGAGATGGAAGATAAAAAAATTAATTTTTTTGATAAACGACACAAGGAACGAAAAAATATTGATGAACAGAAGTTGTCACCCAAAAAGAATCTACAAATTTGTTATCATTAATTTTTAGATAGAAGGAGTTGCTTTTCGTTTAATCGTAAAAAATAATATTAAAAAAAATGAAATTTTTGGCAAAACGACACATGAGACGAAAACAAATGAAAAGACACAAGTTATTCAACCAAAAAAATCTACAAATTTGTTATAAATTCCTGTCATGAAAATATATTGAAAAAAAATCAAAATTTTCATAAAAGGACACAAGCAACAAAAACATGTTATTCACAAAAGTTTTTCGCCCAACTTATATCTACAAATTCGCTAAAAACCACTTTACGCCAGGATGCGTATTTTTAGTTTGAATCGTGAAAAATTATATAAAAAAAAACGAATGAAATTTATGGTAAAAAAACACAAGTTGCAATAAAATGTTTAATAACAAAATTGTTTTTTTTATAGGATGCGCACTTTTTTTAATTATAAAAACAAGACAATGCGAATACGCATGTTACAATACCAATGCATATTATGAATTGTAATAATATACATTTATTGAAATGATACATACTTCAAGGGTAAGCGAAAATAAAATTAAATGCAAATAAGGAACAAATATTGAAGTAAAAATTGAAAAGTTTTTGATCAGATTTTGTAGAAAATTCATGTATTTGGTTGAAAAGTCGTTTTTTTGGGTAAAAAATCGATTTTGTTTGTTGAAAATTCTACTCTTTGCTTGAAAATTCAACTTTTCGGTAGAAAATTCATATATTTGGTTAAAAACACGTATTTTTGGGTAGAAAATTATTCTTGTTTGTTCAAAGTTCCACTTTCTGATTGAAAATATATCTTTGTATGCTGAAAAATTAACTATTTGGTTAGAAATTCAACTATTTTGTTAAAAATCGATTTATTTTTGAGAAATTGTTATATTTTGTTTGGGTCATCGTTTCTGGTCAAAAATTCAACTATTTTGTTGAAAATGCATCGTTTTGGATTGAAAATCTATCTTTCTTGGTGGAAAATTAATTTTTTTGTCAAAAATTCAACTGTCTCCGGAAAAATTAATCTTTTTGGCTTGAAAATTTTACTATTTGTTTAAATATTAACTATTCTTGGGAAAATTCTCCTCTCTACTGGAAACTTCAACCATTTGGTAGTTAATGCAACTGTATTGATGAAAGTTAATTTTTTTGTAAGTTCGTCTTTTTGCGTCGAAAATTCATCTCTTTGGGTAGAAAATCTTTTTAGGTTGAAACTTCAACCATTTTTTTGAATTCAATGTGTTATCTACATCAACTTTATTTGAAAGAATTTATCAATGTAAAATCCGTCTTTAGCCAACGGTTAAGTTACTTTCGGGGGAGAAGGGGGGGGGGGGAGGGGTACGAAAGCCCAAAATTGGTAACGCAGTTTATGGATGGCCCATAACTGGAAAAATTTTTCGTGTGACAAGAAAGTGGCTTGGCTTTTTCAAATTTGACGGTCAATGAACGTTTTAAAATCGTGAAAAGTGCCTTTTGTGTTTCAATTGCTTCAGAAATCATTCAGCTGACGAATGTAAATTCGGAAATTGTGGAAAAAGCGGTAAGCGTCATAACACCTTATTACACTTTATGAAGCCGCAAGATCAAACTGAAGCTAAGGAACCGTGACAATCACAGGAAGTTTCAAATATAGCCTTAACTTCTTTTATATCAACGCCATCTTTTCGATCAATGGCGAGTGCGATAGTAGAAACTTTTGGCATTAAAAAAATCCAATCAAAGCTCGTATTTTGCTTGATACTTGTGTGTCTGTAAATTTCGTAACAATCAATTATGTGGAAAAATTGCAACTCACTCCATCTAAATGTTCTTCTTCTTTTGGCTCTCTTGATCATCTCACAACATCAGTAAATGGCATGGTTCCTATTACGTTTAAATCAATTCACAATAAGCATAAACGCACGTCCTTCATTTCTTGATCGTTCCTAATATCACAGATTTAGTCCCTAATCAAACAATACCTCGAGAGTTTCTCAAAATTCCAAAAAACATTTTGCTTTCCGATCCAAACTTTCACGTACCCACCTCAATTGATATGCTCATGAGGGCCGGAGTAAACTTATCTTTATTTTCAATCGGCTCAATCAATTTGTCTCAAGATAAAAACGATCTTTATTTGCAAAAAACTCGGTTGGAATGGATAGTTGCTGGTGATTTAGTATTAACTAAGAATTGGATAGCTTCTAAAAGTTCGGATTGGCTGCTTACGGAATTCAAAACAATGATAGAAAAATTTTGGTCTGTTCCAAACGAACATCAATTTTGTGTTCTTCCATCCTAGTATCAAGAGGTCCGCCAGTTTGTCCCACGTAAGTCATCTCACAGGTTTCGCAAGTGATCTTGTAAACCACACCACCTTTTTCAAACGTATCTAGAGGATCTTTACAAAAAGTTATTATTGAATCCATTTCAAATGGTATACGGAAAAGGTTATAAATCTTAAATTTCTTTAAGCATAAATTCAGTAGTTTTTGAAATCTGACCTAAAAATGGAAGAACAAAAGTATTAAAAGAACTATATTCTTTAAATTCTTTCTGATTATCTGTAGGTAAAGTATTATTTTTTTTGTTTTTGATTTGTTGAATTCCAATTGTAATATGTTTCTCAATTAACTTTGGTGGGTAATGATTTTGAAAAAGGATATTCCTAACAATATTCAAATTTCTTTTGTGGAATGAAACATGGGACAAAACTAGAGCTCTGTCAGCTAAGTTTTTGATTACTGTAATTTTGTTTTGAAAAGCATGAGCCAAAAAGAAATTTCATATTGTACCTGAATATGTACTTTTCCTATAGCAATTGGTAATAATATTACCATCCTGACCTTTAATTACTTCTATGTCCAAAAAACTGATTTTATTATTTTTTTCTATTACATGGGTAACTTGAAGTTTTGGATGAGAACTGTTGAAAGCATCGATAACTGCCTGCAACTTTGCTAGAGAAATACATAATAAGGTGTCCTCAACATACCGAAAGTAAAAGGGCAAAACAAAATCTAACTTCTTCAAAGAAAAAAACTCCAACTCTTCCATAACTATTTCCGCTAAAATCGGAGAAATGGCTGAACCTATGGGAGTACCGTACTTTTGATTTTTGAAGAAGAAGATAGGAATCCTTGGTTTGTAAATTTGGCAGATATACAAATTCCTAATTCAGTTACAGATATCCTTGGATTAGTTCATGGTTTTATTAACCATGTGATAAAAAGTAAGTCAAAACAAACTATGGAATTAGACAAAGATGTTGAATCAAGCATACACAAAATTCCAATACTAGATCAGCAACATTTCCGAAACAAGGTTTTACAATTCTCAAGGAGCTTTGTTGATGATAATTGTTTGCACATTAGTAGTATTGATCAAAAATTTTTTGAAAATTTCATGATAACGAAAGGTTTCTTCAAAAACAACCCTGATATAATTTGCATGAATGCTGATAAAGGCAATATTACTGTTTCTATGAAGAAATCAGATTATATTAGGGATATGGAGGATTTACTTTCCAATCGTGCTAATTTTGATTTATTAAATGAAAATCCGTTAAAAAAATAAAAGGAGACACTTTCAAGATTCAAGACAAGAATGGACTTTTAGAAAAAGATATAAGATGGACTCTATGGAACTTATGGAAACTTTATGGAAATGCTTTATATCAAAAAACAAAAGGAGTTATCTATTAAATTGAAAACTGATTTGGATAAATTGAACAAAAGTTATGCTAGTATGATTAATTATATTTAACAATGAGGTTTCATGAATCTTAATTTTCTTCGACTTTCTCTTATTTCTTATTTGTTTATAACGGATATTTCTGGTGTGCTTATAACGGATTTGCCTTTTTACCCTCACTTGAATCTCAGGGATCGAAGAGAGAGCATCGTTGGTTTGTCACGGTTCCTACCTGCTCTAATATTTTTTACCTTTATGAGGGTGCTGTATGAGCACCGAAACGTTGGTAAATATTGTAAATATTTATGTATCGTGATTTGATAATGATAAAAATAGAAAAGACGAAAGAAATAAGAAAAAGAGAAGAAAGGGGTTGGTTGCCCTCTCATTTTTCTTTCCTCTTTTTTATTTTTGTCCAAGAAAAATTTGTTATAAACAAATTTTGTTTTTGAATGACAATGGGCGCATTTAATGGTGGTTGTCCAGTTTGGTCGTTGGCTTCTTGGTTTTGTTTTCAGAAATTCTATACATCAACTTGAGTCTTGGACGCTAAATAGGATTTTGAATTTTATTTTAATCTAATTTAACAGTCTTGAATTTTAATTTCGATTTAAATCATATGTCCCTAATGAAATTAACTCAAGATTCTGATGGTTCTTACTTGCCTCATCATGCAGTTATTAAAGAATCCAGTGCAACTATGAAAGTAAGAGTAGTATATAATTCCTCCGCAAAAATTTAGTTAAAAAGTAATTTCTTTGTGGTAAGCTTAATAAAATATGATGCACCATGGGGTAGAAGAGGGACATTATTGATGAGGGTATGTTTTTAGTGCGAGTGAGTAGGAACCGACCTTATTTGAGTACCGCTTTTCAAATTCGTAGGTATGTAATGGCCAGGTATATCTATGACATGATTTTTGACGTCATCCACTGTAAAAACAGAGTATTATTTCAGTGCAAGATTCAGGTATTAAAATAAGACTCAGAAAAAACAGTCTCAAGTGGTACTAAAATGAGACCTGTCAAACGGTTGTTTTCCATTGAAAATAAGAGCGTGAGGTTTTCGTATTCAAAAATAGGACCCGAAAGAAATGATACCGTAAAAAAAGCAATCTCTTATTTTTACAGTGTAAATCTGCAAATGGCTATTATATGACTATAAGGTGGAAAGGGGGGCATCAGTTTCGCTCCAGAGGCCTGCGAAATAGCCGTATTCATGCATGTATTATATAAAATATAATAAGAATCATTATATTATTATATTAATATATTCACCAATAAAATGAAGGATGACTGCCAAAGTAAAAACGAAAGTATAAAGCATCCTCATTTTTGCGAAATAGAGAAAAAACTGATTAGTACTTCAGAAAATAATTTGGTTAACAACTGTTTCTAAGGAATATTCCATTGCATCATCAGAGTACAAATATATACATATGTTATCTTACATTTCTGTGACATAATGACGTTATGAGTGCCAATATTTTTCTCCACAGATAATTATACCATTTTACATTTTTTATTATGATCATTATGATTATGACACCCTCATCTCAAATGGAAGGTATTGGTTTTACATGAAAATTGAGTGTAGCCGATTGCATCAAAATTCGACGTTTTTGGACTCATTCATACACTTTTTAAGGCCTAAAGAGAAAACATGATTCCGTTAGCTATCCATTTCTGACCACCGGTTCTGGTTTATCAATCGAAAATGTTTTTTAAAAAATAAAAAATTCTATTTTTCGGCCAAACTATGTAATATAAGATAAAATATAATGCATAAAATTGTTCACCTCAAAAAGATCTACAAATTTTATTTGAACAATCTTTTGATAACGTGCATAGTTTTTGTTTTAATCGTGAAAAATTGTATTAAAAATAAAAAATTCCAGTTTCCGGCTGAACTGTGCAATATAAGATAAAATATTAACAGGAAGAATTGTTCATCACAAAAAGATTTCCAAATTTAATTGAAAAATTCCACTCATACTATGTATGCAACAACAAAAATGGCTAGAAAGGAAATTTCTTTAAATCATCTAAAACTGCAGCGAAAAATTAATGTGAAATAAAGAACAAACAATAACATGATTATTAAAAATAAAAATTAAAAAGAAAAAGAAACGTCCGTAGCATGATTTTACATAACACAGCTATTTTTCATTTCTTGGGACATTTTCCGTTTTCCATTTTGTTAGAAGATGCGCAGTTTTCTTTTTGTTCGGAAAAAACAACATTAAAAATGGAAAAATTCCAATTTTCGGAAAAACGGCACAAGAGACGAAAAAAAATGAGAAGATAAAAGTTATTCAACCAAAAAAAATCTACAAATTTTTTATAAACTCCTGTTAAAAATCACAATTCTGATAAAAGGACACAAGCTACGAAAACATTTTTTTAAACAAAATTTCACGCCGAACTTATATCTACAAATTTGCTCAGAACCACTTTACGCCAGGATGCGTATTTTTAGTTCAAATCGTAAAAAATTATATCGAAAATAAACGAACTAAATTTATGAAAAAACAGCACAAGTTGCAATAAAATGTTCCATAACAAATTTTTTTTTTTATAGGATGCGGACTTTTTTTAATTATAAAAACAAGACAATGAGAATACGTATGTTTCAATACCTGTGCATATTATGAATTTTAATAATATACATTTAATGAAATAATACATTCCTCAAAGATAAGTGAAAATAAAATTCAATGCAAATAAGGAACAAATATTGAAGTAAAAATTGAAAATAAAATTTGGACCTTATTTGGCAATCTCTGAATAAGCAGTACCAGACAGAGATACATAAATAAATATAATATACATTTATTGGATAAGTTGGAAATTCGTCTTTTTTCATAGAACATTAATATTTTTGGTCGAATAATCATCTTTCTGGTTACAAATTTATCAGTTTTGTTCAAATTTCGTTTTTTTCTTTGTTTAAAGTTTTTTATCTAAGTTTACAACTGAAAATTTAATTATTCAACTATATTGTAGAAAATTGTTGTATTTTGTTGAAAAGTCGTCTTTTTGGGTAAAAAATCGATTCCGTTTGTTGAAAATTCAACTCTTTGCTTCAAAATTAAACTATTTGGTAGAAAATTCATACATTTGTTTCAAAAGTCGTATTTTTGGGTAGAAAATTATTCTTGCTTATTTAAAGTTACACTTTAATCGAAATGGAAAAAGAGTAAGGTCAATTCTTTGGAAATAGGCTCTATTAAAATTGAGGTCCTTTGGAGGTCCAAATAGGGTCTCCTTTAGAACTCATTTATCGTTTTGGGTTTCTTCCCAGCAAGAGATGTTCTTTTTTCTTGCAGCTCCTTTGGAACCAAAAATTAGTTTTAATGGTAACCTCTGTTTTTTCTATTTGTCTGAAAATACAAATCGCCTAACTCTCTGAATTGGGTATATTCGAAGAAAAAATATGATTGACCTAATCGGGATTAACAAAGGATAAAAGGAAATAAGCCTTGATAACCATAATATATTGGCATTTAAATCTTTTAATTTAATTTTGATCGGACTACAGATTACGAAGAATATTATATTTTAGTATATCTTTTTTCCAGTGAATTAATGATACACATACTGTAGAGAATCTTCATTTGAAACAACTTCACTAAACCAACGCGATATTGGGTATTTTGCGCCTACACGACATTCCTTCATTTCAAATGGGGTCATATCGTCCACTTCACCGTTTAGCATGTTTATTTTGATTCTCGTATGACTTCTACTTAACCTATATATTCCACGAAGAATTCCAGTATACTCCAGTATTGCAAACACGTCACCTTCGGATGTTGATAATACAATATGTACTCTGGTTGGCACAGACACAAATTTTCCATGTGTCAACATCACTTGAATACGGCTTTCGACAGGAAAAACGTATTTTCGAAACTCGAATTGCCGGTGTGGATTTGTCTGGGGAACAAGCCGAATATATCCAAGTTTTGCAAGTGGATATCCAAGTACTTCTTGAGAAGGGGGCCTGCCCGGAGGAGACATTGACCTGGCATCAAGAGGAGGTTCCTGAGGTGAAGTCAGGTGAAGTGCATTAGGTCTGGCAGGAGAAGAATAACCAGGATCACGTTCGCCATTGGGATTCCGTGCTGGCTGTAGTGAAGTGTAATCTGCAAATTCTTTCATAAAAGTGTTTGGGAAGATTGCGTACTGTTTTCCTATTGGACAATCCCTCTTATCTTCTGGAGTCAAATTCTCAACTGCGCCGCTTATCATGTTTATTTTAACTCGCGAAGTATCTGTCCTATATATTCCACGAAGAGACCCACTAGAATCCAATATTGCAAAAGCGTTACCATTGGAGTCTGATAATACAATATATTCTCGGGTTGGCCCAAACACATAGGTCATCTGATTTATTCGCATTCGAATTGATTTATCGGTAGGAAAAACGTATCTTCGAAATTCAAATCGCCGGCTCTGATTTTTGCGAGGAATGAGCCGAATGTATCCAAGTTGTTCTATTGTATATCCAAGTACATGATCAGTAGGAGGCGCGCCAGGAGGAGTCTTGGACCTGGCACGAATAGGAGATTCCTCAGGAGTAGAAGACTGCTCAGGTGAATGTTGTCTGACAGAAGAGGTAGTGCCAGGATTACGTTCGCCATTAGAATTCCAATCGAACTGCAGCGAATCGTAATCTACAACATCCTTAAGAAAACTGCTTGGGAAAATTGGGTGATTGCTGCCCACTGGACAATCCTTCATTTCATCTGGGGTCAAATTATCAATTGCGCCGCTTATCATGTTCATTCTCACTCTCGGATTATGTTTCTGTGTCCTATATATCCCAAGAAGAACCCCTCTATACGCTAATATTGCAAAAATGTCACCATTGGATGTTGATAATACAATATGTTTTTGGGGTGGCACGGGTGTAGTGTGCTTTCCATCTACTCTCCAACTAATTGGTTTACCAGCTGCAAATATGTAACTTCGAAATTCGAATCGGAGGTTCTGATTCGTGCGGGAAGTGAGCCGAATATATCCCAGTTGTCCAAGTGAATATCCAAGTACTTTAATAGAAGGAAGCCTGCTAGCAGGAGACTTGGACCTGGCACGAAAAGGAGGCTCATCTCTGTAAGTGTGGTCAGGCGTATGTTGTTTCCCAGCAGGAGAAGGAGACGAAGGACTAGGATCACGTTCCCTCTGATAACTCCGGTCGGACTGTGAACTGCATTCTGCAAGAAGAAATAGAAGATTCTTTTTTTTTTAGAACATTTATGACTTATACCTTGGGCTGAATTCAATGTTTCCTGGCGGAAAGAAATAAAAACTAGAGATTTATTTTTATCCGAGAATCCTTTTGTGGGCGTTCTGATATGATCTCATAAATAGTATATTTTAGTACCAGTTTCCATCTTGCTTAGTGTGCTAACTTCAGATTGATAAATGATCCGAGACAGCGAATTAAAATGATTCAGAGGGTGCATTGTTGCATTCTTTCAATTGATTCAAACTTCAATCTTACAAAAAACAAAAAGTAGATCAAGTGACCAGGAATCGGAACCTTTTAGGTTGGACCGGAGTTCAAAGGGTTCCTTAAGATTCCGGTTCTGAAATGGACTTTTAAAATTCCTAAGGGTGCGGGTCCTTGGATTATATTTGAGAAATTTACAAAGATCATTTGGCACAGAAGAAGGAGCAGTTTATGTGGAGGTATTGAAATTATTGAGTTGCCTTAAGATTGCGCAAAAGAGTTCTGCAGGAACGCAAAATACGCAGAAGTGTAATACTACACTTTAAGCTGCGCAGTAGAGTTACATGGCACTTGCGAATGCGCAGTTGAGTTCAATGGCGCATATGTTTGCGCAGAAAAGGTCAGAGGGTACAAAATGTTTTTGGAATACAAAGAAAAGTCAGACAAATAAAATTTTGCATTGGAAATGGTAATTTTTGGAGCTGGAAATGGGAAGGGGAAGTTCCGTCGCACCCTATCCCTTTCTGTTATTCTCTAATGATAATACAGATTCCTTGAAAATTTTTATTTGTACCATCTAGCAAAATAATGGTAGTAGTAGTTCTGTGGTTTGTTTCTCAGCAGAGTGAAAGGAGAAGAATTTTGTTTTGAGAAAAATTATTTTAAAGAAATTTTCAGTATTGAGTAAACTTGAAAGTCAAAAAAATCTAACAGCTGGAGCGCGCACGACATAGACATGCCACATCATGTCGAGGTTACGTCGGTTTCTATACTTGAAAGCTTAGAATTTGTTCTATCAGATTTAGTTGTTGACAGATGATTATAATTTCGAGCCTATTTCAATCCACAAATCAAACTAATTTTTTTAGATTGGTGGATCAAACTGAAGTGCAATTGTTTTGTTGCGTGAACTGTTATAATACCAAATTAAGTCCTCAAACGAATCTTAGTTCACGCATGTATTATATGAAATATAATAAGAATTATAATTATATTATATTATTATATTCACCAATAGAATGAAGGATGACCGCCAAAGTAAAAACAAAAGTATAGAGCATCCTCATTTTCGCAAAGTAGAGAAAAAACTGATTAGTTCTTCAGAGAATAATTTGGTTAACAACTATATCTAAGAAATATTCCATTGTATCATCATAGTACAAATATATACATGAGTAGTTAACTTACATATATGTGAGATAACGACGTTATCAGTGTCAAGATTTTTCTTCGCAGGTAATTATATGATTCGACATTTTTTATTATTATCATTATAATGATATTCTCATCTCAAATGGAAGGTATTGTTTCTATATCGAATGTCGCCGATTTCATCAAAATTCGACGTTTTTGGACTTATTGATTGAGAAGTAATGGTTTTTACTTCGGTTACTGTCTGTCTTCGTTATTATTGAAATAATTTTTTTAAATTGTTAATAACCCCAAAATTACAGGAAAGTACGACTTTTTTCTAATATTGAGACGATATTGCAATGAGATAATTTTCAATTAGGATGTGTACATCATCGCTATTTCGAGAAAGCTTCTAGGTTTAAATTTTGAAGAAATGTTAGAATATTTGAAGACAAGAATGAATATTCGTTATTAAAAAAACCGCATGTTTCAAGTTTTTTTTCAAATATATAACAATCGATTGGACACCATATATGTCACTTAAAATCATGTAATTACAATATCTTTCATGTTTTTTATCCTAGGTCGAAAAAGAACCCCTTTTTGACTGCAAATCAAAATTGAACAATTGAGAAAGAATTGATCACGGTCATTGAAATTAAAAGATTCGAACTCTTTAAAATAAACTTTTTTTCCATTTGAAGTTTTAAAAACTGAACCGCAAATTAAAACACTCAAAGTGGAATACTTTTGAATCTCAAACTCTTCAAATTAAAGATTTAAAAAATGTTAATTCAAACGCTCAGTAACTTTCGCGTATAAAATGCAAGCTTCAAAAACTTTAAAATTGAAAATTGTTTAATTTAAAGCCGTTAAACTGCAAAATTTCGATTTTTATGTTATCATTGCATGTCATCATATGCTATCATTTCCAATTCTACGTATTGAAGAATGAATAAAAAAATGTATACATTTTCCAAAAATAATTCCACTCTGTCATGTTCTATTTGCAAATTAGTCAAGAAAAATAAAAAAAAGTTTAAAAAATGAATTTTAATAGTTGAAAAAAAAATACATATGTGAATTTCAACAGAAAATATGACCAACCAAACTTTTCATCAAAATAGTTACACTTCCAACCAATTGATTAAATTTTCAATCGAATACTAAAATTTTTAATCAAGCGAGATGAATTACCAACCAAAAATAAAACAGTAGACTTTTACCGTAAAAAATTACCTCTTTACTACAAATATCAAATTGAAATAATTCCTAATACCTTTATGCATTTTAAAATTGTTATTTGTCGTAAACAATTGATTTACATACTTAATCATTTTAAATGAGCGCGCGAACGGTAACCAATCTGATTGCCTACGAGTCGCATGCGCAGTCCGAAAAGATCCGAGGATAGGGAAGTTTACCACTCACCAGAGTGCGCGATCTACTTGGGTCCGATTTCTGCTTAAATTGAAATTTAATAAATGAAAAATGGCTTTTTCATACAAATTAAAAAGAGCCTTTGCTGAAATGGTTTTTATTAAAAAAGAACTGGATAACTGTCTCAATAAAATCACTGATCTTGACCATCTTAATGAATCTTACAATACTATTCTAGAATTATTTTTGTCTAACAAATTCCGAACAATGCAGTTCTTCTCTTGAATTTTCTTACAATATTGAATACAAAAAATTAACTTATCTTCCTTGTTTCTACTTCTTAAATAACCGTTTTTAACTCTTCAGCTGTTATGTTACTTTTCAAATTTTGGCGCCTTTTTTTCACTTCTACTGTAAGTTAGGTTAGATGATTTTCCTTGACAGTCACTTTTGGAGTTATCTTTATGGGAGCAGGATGCCTTTCGATCCTGCTCTCATAACGATAAAAAATATTTTTTTTCAATTTATAAATTTTCTTTTGTTAACAGTCTGTTATAAATTAATTTTATTCACCACACAAATTTGTTGAAGTCTTTTTTTAATTGAAATATGGTAACTATAATTCTCTATTATTTTGAACTGAACCTCCATCTTTACTATGATATTATTATTTACTAATAAAATTATAATTGCCTTTAACAGAAATTTCAATCCACATCTGTTGATATATATTTTTAAATTACTACTGATTTTTTAAATTAATCTCAATGATTGAACTCTACTCCAAAAAGATGACTAGGACTTTCGTAACTATTTCGTAAGTGGGTTATTTACACCTTGTTTTAAAATTGTTCATGATAATGTATTAGTCAGATTATTATTACATTTTTTTAGATTTATATAAATTGGTTCCCCTGATGATGGAAATGGTGTATTTCCGAAACATTGGGTTTTTAAGATTTGCTCCGATAGAGTTGACACCACTTTGTTCTTTTTTCTCCTATTTTGGATTCTCGGACGTTAAAAACTCTTGTATTAATAATAAGAATTGTTTTGTTATTCATAAAACAAAGTGAAATTGTCAGTCATTCAGTTGAAAAATAAAAAGTGTAAAATTTTAGGTTCAATCTGTTTGTTTTCGCAATTCTGAATTTTGAGAATAAAATATTATTGTTTACCGAAGAACGTTTTCAAAAGTTTTCCAGATTTTATTGCGAAAGCTAAAAATGCCATATTTCAGGGTTGAAAATCCAACTTTTTTGCAGTAAAATCGTCTTTTTGGCTTGAAAATTCAGCAATTTGGTTGACATTTTTTTCTTTCTTGAGTGAAAAATCTTTTTGCTATCTCACATATATGTGAGACAACGACGTTATTAGTGTCAAGATTTTTCTTCGCAGATAATTATATCATTTCACATTTTTGATTGTGATCAATATGATTATGACATTTTCATCTCAAATGGAAGGTATTGGTTTTATATGAAAATTGAGTGTCACCGATTTCATCAAAATTCGATGTTTTTGGGCTCATTTCATGAGAAGTAATGGTTTTTAATTTGGTTTTTGTTTGGCTTCGTTGTCTTTCAACACGATAACTTTCGACGAAATCAGCAGACTGGATTTTTCTTTGGTACACCTCTTAAGGTCTAAAGAGGAAGAATGATTCCGTTGGCTATCCATTTCTGACCACCGGTTCTAGTTTATAATATAATGCATAAAATTGTTCACCTCAAAAAGATCTACAAATTTTATTTGAACAATCTTTTGATAACGTACATAGTTTTTGTTTTAATCGTGAAAAATTTTATTAAGAATAAAAAATTCCAGTTTCCGGCTGAACTGTGCAATATAAGATACAATATTAACAGGAAGAATTGTTCATCACAAAAAGATCTACAAATTTAATTTAAAAATTCCACTCATACTATGTATGCAACAACAAAAATGGGTAGAAAGGAAAGTTCTTCAAATTATCTAAAATTACAGAGAAAAATTAATGTGAAATAAAGAACAAACAATAACATGATTATTAAAAATTAAAATTAAAAAAAAAAACGTCCGTGGCATGAGTTCTACCTAAAACAGCTATTTTTCATTTTTTTGGACATTTTCCGGGTACAACACAGGGGTTGAGGACCATAAGAAAAAAAACCATTATGCGAAAGTTGTTTACCAAATATAGGTGCAAATTTTTCATCCATAAATTTTTTAGAAGATGCGTAGTTTTTTTATTCGTAAAAAGCAACATTAAAAATGAAAAAATCCCAATTTTTGGAAAAACGGCACAAGAGACGAAAAAAAATTAGAAGACAAAAGTTATTCACCTAAAAAAAATCTACAAATTTGTTATAAACTCCTGTTATGAAAATATATCTGAAATACAAAAATCTAAATTTCGATTAAAGTACACAAGCTCCAAAAACATTTTATTTAAACAAATTGTTCGCCGAACATATATCTACAAATTCGCTCAAAACGACTTTACGCCCAGATGAGTATCTTTAGTTTAAAACGTAAAAAATAAAATCGAAAATAAACAAATCAAGTTTATGGAAAAACAACAAATGTTTAATAACAAAATTGTTTTTTATAGGATGCGCACTTTGTTCAAATTATAAAAACAAGAGAATTAGAATACGTAGCTTTCAATCCCAATGCATATAATGAATTGTAATAATATACATTTATTGAAGTGATACAGTTTTCAAGGTAGGTGAAAATAAAACTCAATTCAAATAAGGAAAAAATATTGAAGTGAAAATTGAAAATAAAATTTTCACTTTATTTTGCAATTTCTGAATAAGCAGCCCCAGACAGAGATACCTAAATAAATATAATATATATTTATTGGATATGTTGGAAATTCGTCTTTTTTGATAGAACATTAAACTTTTTGTTCGAATATTCATATTTTTGGTCCAAAATTTATCAGTTTTGTTGAAAATTCATATTTTTCTTTTTTTAAAGTTTTTTATCAGAGTTTACATCTAAAAATTCAACTTTTCAACTATATTGTAGAAAATTGTTGTATTTTGTTGAAATGTCGTCTTTTTGGGTAAAAAATCGATTCCGTTTGTTGAAATTTCAAGTCTTTGCTTGAAAATTCAACTATTTGGTAGAAAATTCATACATTTGTTTAAAAAGTCGTTTTTTTGGGTAGAAAATTATTCTTGCTTATTTAAAGTTCCACTTTAATCGAAATGGAAAAAGAGAAAGGTAAATTCTTTGGTAATAGGCTCTATTATAATTGGGTTCTTTTGGGGGTCCAAATAGATTCTCTTAGAACTCATTTATCGTTTTGGGTTTCTTCCCAGAAAGAGGTGTTCCTTTTTCTTGCAGCTCCTTTGGAACCAAAAATTAGTTCTAATGGAAACCTCTGTTTTTTCTATACGTCTGAAAACACAAATCGTCTAACTCTCAGAATTTGGAATATTCGAAGAAGAAAATTTGATTGACTTTATCAGAATTAATAAAGGATAAAAGGAAAGAAGCCTTGATGACCATAATACATTGGCATTTAAATCTTTTAATTTAATTTTGATCCGACTCCAGATTACAAAGAATATCATACTTTAGTATATCTTTTTTCCAGTGAATTAATGATACACATACTGTAGAGAATCTTCATTTGAAACCGCTTCATTAAACCAACGTGAGATTTTGTATTTTGCGCCTACACGACATTCCTTCATTTCAAATGGGGTCATATCGTCCACTTCACCGTTTAGCATGTTTATTTTGATTCTTGTATGACTTCTATTTAACCTATATATTCCACGAAGAATCCCAGTATACTCCAGTATTGCAAAAACTTCACCACTAGATGTTGATAATACAATATGTACTCGGGTTGACACGGACATAAATTTTCCATGTATTAACGTCACTTGAATACGGCTATCGACAGGAAAAACGTATTTTCGAAACTCGAATTGCCGGTGTGGATTTGTCTGTGGACGAAGCCGAATATATCCAAGTTTTGCAAATGTATATCCAAGTGCTTCATGAGAAGGAGGCCTGCCCGGAGGAGACACGGACCTGGCATCAAGAGGAGGTTCGTGAGGAGCAGTCAGGTGAAGTGCATTCTGTCTGGCAGGAGAAGAATAACCAGGATCACGTTCGCCATTGGGATTTCGTGCGGGCTGTAGTGAATCGTAATTTGCTGACGCTTTGATAAAATTGTTTGGGAAGATTGGGTGATTTTTGCCTACTGGACAATCCCTCGATTCATCCGGAGTCAAATTATCAACTTCGCCGCTTATCATATTTATTTTTACTCGTGAAGTATCTGTCCTATATATTCCACGAAGAGACCCACTAGAATCCAATATCGCAAAAGCGTTACCATTGGAGTCTGATAATACAATATATTCTCGGGTCGGCCCAAACACATAGATCATCCGATCTATTCGCATTCGAATTGATTGAGCGGTAGGAAAAACGTATCTTCGAAATTCAAATCGCTGGCTCTGATTTGTGCGAGGAATAAGCCGAATGTATCCAAGTTGTTCTATTGTATATCCAAGTACATGATCAGTAGGAGGCGCGCCAGGAGGGGACTTGGACCTGGCACGAATAGGAGACTCCTCAGGAGTAGAAGACTGCTCAGGTGAATGTTGTCTGACAGAAGAGGTAGAAGCTGGATTACGTTCGCCATTAGAATTCCAATCGAACTGCAGCGAATCGTAATCTACAACAGCCTTAAGAAAACTGCTTGGGAAAATTGGGTGACTGCTGCCGACTGGACAATCCTTCATTTCATCTGGGGTCAAATTTTCAATTGCGCCGCTTACCATGTTCATTCTCACTCTCGGATTATGTCTTTGTGTCTTATATATTCCAAGAAGAACCCCTCTATACGCTAATATTGCAAAAATGTCACCATTGGATGTTGATAATACAATATGTTTTTGGGGTGGCACGGGTGTATAGTGCTTTCCATCTACTCTCCAACTAATTGGTTTACCAGCTGCAAAAATGTAACTTCGAAATTCGAATCGGAGGTTCTGATTCGTGCGGGAAGTGAGTCGAATATATCCCAGTTGTCCAAGTGAATATCCAAGTACTTTAATAGAAGGGGGCCTGCTAGCAGGAGACTTGGACCTGGCACGAAAAGGAGGCTCGTCTCTGTAAGTGTGGTCAGGCGTATGTTGTTTCCCAGCAGCAGAAGGAGACGAAGGACTAGGATAACGTTCCCTCTGGTAACTCCGGTCGGACAGTGAACTGCATTCTGCAAGAAGAAATAGAAGATTCTTTTTTTTAGAACATTTATGTCTTATATCTTTGGCTGAATTTAATGTTTCCTTGCGGAAAGAAATAAAAACTAGAGATTTATTTTTATCCGAGAATCCTTTTGTGGGCTTTCTGATAAGATCTCATAAATAGTCTATTTTAGTACCAGTTTCCATCTTGCTTAGTGTGCTAACTTCAGATTGATAAATGATCCGAGACAGCGAACTAAAATGATTCAGAGGGTGCATTGTTGCATTCTTTCAATTGATCCAAACTTCAATCTTACAAAAAACAAAAAGTAGATGAAGTGACCAGGAATCGGAACCTTTTAGGCTGGACCGGAGTTTAAAGGGTTCCTTAAGATTCCGGTTCTGAAATGGAATTTTAAAATTCTTAAGGGTGCGGGTCCGGACCCGGACCTTTTAATTTTCAAGGGACCAGATTCGTAACCAGGGCCTTTATATTATTAAGGGTCTGAGTCTGGACGCGAACCTTTTAAATTCTTAAGGTTCCCAGTCCGGAACCGGGCCTTTGAAAATTGAAAGTGTCCCGTTACGGATCTGGACCCCTGAGAATTTGAAGGGTACCGTGGAGGAACCCTTTAGCATCGGGACCAACCTAAAAGGTTCCTTGAATTATATTTGAGAAATTTACAATGATCATTTGACACAGAACAAGGAGCAGTTTATGTGGAGGGATTGAAATTATTGAGTTGATTTAAGATTGCGCAAAAGAGTTCTGCAGGAACGCAATATACGCAGAAAAGTAATACTGCACTTTATGCTGCGCAGTAAAGTTACATGGCACTTGTGACTGCGCAGTTGAGTTCAATGGCGCATATTTTCGCGCAGAAAAGGTCCGAGGGTACAAAAAGTTTTTAGAATACAAAGGCAAGTCAGACAAATCAAATTTTGTATTGGAAATGGTAATTTTTGGAGCTGGAAATGGGAAGGGGAAGTTCCGTCGCACCTTATCCCTTTCCCAGCTTTGTGATTTTTTTACAAAAATTGTCAGAATTATTTATGAATAATTTATATTTTATAATTTATGTTAAATATTTTCTGTTATTCGCTAATGATAATACAGATTCCTTAAAAAATTTGATTTGTACCATCTAGCAAAATAATAGTAGCTTAATGAGAAAGCACCTGACCGGAAATCAGTAGTTCTGTGGTTTGTTTCCCACCCGAGCGAAAGGAGAAGTTTTTTTTCAGAAAAAAATTATCTTAAAGAAATTTTCAGTATTGAGTAAACTTGAAAGTCAGAAAAATCTAACAGCTGGAGCGCGCATGACGTAGACATGCCACGCCATGTCGAGGTTACGTCGGTTTCTATACTTGAAAGCTTAGAATTTGTTTTATCAGATTTAGTTTTTGACAGATGATTATCATTTCGAGCCTATTTCAATCCGCAAATCAAACTAATTTCTTTAGATTGGTGGATCAAACTGAAGTGCAATTGTGTTGTTGCGTGAACTGTTCTAATACCGAAATAAGTTCTGAATCGAATCTTAGTTCACGCATGTATTTTGTGTAATATAATAAGAATTATAAATATATTATATTATTATATTCACCAATAGAATGAAGGATGACCGCCAAAGTAAAAACGAAAGTATAGAGCATCCTCATTTTCGCAAAGTAGAGAAAATACTGATTAGTGCTTCAGAGAATAATTTGGTTAACAACTATATCTAAGAAATATATCATTGCATCATCAGAGTACAAATATATACATAAGTAGTTATCTTATATACATGTGAGATAAAGACGTTATCAGTGTCAAGATTTTTCTTCGCAGGTAATTATATGATTCGACATTTTTTATTATGATCATTATAATGACGGCATTCTCATCTCAAATGGAAGGTATTGTTTTTATGTGAAAAGCGAGTGTCGCCGATTTCATCAAAATTCGACGTTTTTGGACTTATTGATTGAGAAGTAATGGTTTTTACTTCGGTTACTATCTGTCTTCGTACAACTTTTTTCTAATATTATTATTATTATTATTTATTTATTAAGTCCCTAGGGCTAAAACAGCCCTCTAAGGAACAAATTATACATATAATTTATAAACAAAATAAAAGATGTCAACTCAGGTCAAATGACAAATATGACGTAGGTGAAAGAAAATTAATTAATTACAGATGACTAAAGATAAAATAACATAAAAATGAACATAAGTAAAATATGCATAACGGATATAATTAGAAATCTTGAGACTTAATTGTAAGATAACAAATATGATACCATGGATTAAGTTGTAAAGATTAAATTTATAATACTAAGGCGCAAAACCTACTCGGTGGGTTTCCTATCACCACTACGTAGCGCGTCCTCAGGTTGCGGATAGAGGAACGGCCCGTAAGGCTGAACAGCCCCCAAGGTTAACTGCGAATACAAGAATAAGCAGTCGCGGACAGCCGATAGGAGCCAGTCGTGGGTGTGGTGAATCTAGCACTGGTAAAAAATAGGTACACGACAACCATGGCTTGGGAGGACTCACCCATTCGCGTTCATACGCAATGGGTGGGTTCTGGCAAGCCAAGGTGCAGCGTGTACCCACCTAGAAACTATACCCGAACCAAAACTAAAAATCTTGTAAGGGAAAAATCCTGCTGCCCATTGGACACTGCAGCGATGACACTGCCCGCAAGGGATGTGTGGAATGATTCGCCTGCATAGGGCCAAAGGGGTATTGATGCCAGTAGGCGCGCTGCCTTGCAGGGGGACGTTAGGGTACGAGGATGAAACTGTAATGTGTCTGAAGACAAGTTGACATGGTCCTTGTCAGAGTCGGAAAGCTCCCATACTTAGACCTAGGGAGGTATGGGGGTTATCACTCCTGGGACAGTGGACTCACCTACGATCGGAATAGGATCCTAACGTGCGGATTATCTTGAAACTACCATGGCTAACTTGCAAAAACAAAAAACTACAGTTAAAGATCTAAGGGTGGGAACTCTAAACGCGCGTAGTCTAAAAACTAGCCGATTTAGCGAACTCATTAAGATAGCAATTGAATACAAAACTGACTTAATAGCACTTCAAGAAACCTGCTGGTCGGGCGATTTCGCGTCAATTTCTAGGGATAACTATACTTTGCATTGGGGAGGAGCTAAGGGGCAAAGACTGGGGACTGGTTTTCTTATTAATAAACGAATTTCGCAAGCACTTATCGACATGCAATTCATTAACGACCGGTTATCATACATTGTACTAAAGGGTAATTTCAGCAAACACGTATTAATCAATGTGCACTGCCCCACCGAGGACAAAGACGAAGAGCCTAAAGATCTTTTTTATGAAACAATCGAGCAGGTTTTTGACAAGTTCTCAACGTTTGACGCAAAAATAGTATTGGGGGATTTCAACGCGAAACTTGGAAAAGAACCAATGTATAGGCCTACAATAGGATCAGAAAGTTTGCATGACGTCAGTAATGATAATGGAACCAGAGTAATAAACTTTGCAGCTTCAAAGAACCTCGTTGTCAAAAGCACATATTTCAAGCATAAAAATATACATAAGGCCACCTGGACATCACCAGACGGTAATACTCACAATCAGATTGATCACGTTCTAATAGACAGAAGACGTCATACAAACATTCTCGATATAAGATCGTACAGGGGGGCGGATTTAAATTCAGACCACTTTCTCGTGATAGTAAAACTAAGACCTAGGCTAGCGTTAAGTAAGAAAACAAGCCGCACAGAGCCAACAGTTCGTTTCAATATAGCTAAGTTTAAAACACCAACAGAAATATTAAATTATCAAGTTGAGATTTCTAATAGTTTCGACGTTCTCCAAGAACAGAGAGACGATAACGATAATTACGTGGAGGACTCGGAATCCCTGTGGAGCAATATGAAAACGGCGATATAGACAGCCGCGAAACTTACTATAGGTTTAAAGAAAGTAACCAAAAGCAAACCATGGTTTGACGAAGAGTGCAAACTTTGGTTTGAAAAACGTCGGAAGGCCAAACTAATTAGTTTACAAAATAAGTGCGATCAAACACATAAGAAGTATCCCGAGATTAGTCAAAGTACAAATAGGCTTTATAGATCCAAGAAAAGGGAGTGGGAAAAGAATAAAATACTAGCAATAGAAACGCCTAATAAACAAAATAACCCGCGTGAGATGTACAGGGGAATCAATTTTATAAGGAAAAGCTTTCAAAGTAGAACGGAAGTAATGAGGGACGAAAATGGCAATCTAGTAGCCGATGCGATAGAGAGACTGAATTTATGGAAAAACTATTTCGATAAGTTATTAAATGTACGCGAAGCCCCCGTTGAAGGTAATCTCGGTGAAATCCACACTGCCGATCTATTAATTGATGATCCTACTGATATAGAAATAGAAATGGCCATAAAGAAGTTGAAAAATAACAAAGCCGCGGGCATCGATGACCTATCGTCAGAACTGATAAAAAATGGAGGCCCTTGCCTCACAAGGCAAATTTGTAAATTGATACGCGCAGTTTGGAAACAGAACGCATGCCGGAGGAATGGAATACATCTATTATTATTCCTATCTTTAAAAAAGGCGATAAAACGAACTGTAACAATTATCGGGGAATTTCACTTGTGCCTTCGTGCTACAAGATCCTGTCTAATGTTATCCTAAGTAGACTAACTCCTTTTGTCGAGGAAATCATTGGGGATTACCAGTGTGGATTCCGCCGAAACCGACCTACAAGCGATCAAATGTTTACAATTAGACAACTGTTAGAAAAGAAATGGGAATTTAAAGAAGCAGTACATCAGCTATTTATCGATTTTAAAAAAGCTTACGACTCTATTATACGCGCGCGAATGTACTGGATCCTAGAGTTCTTGGGTGTGCCAAGAAAATTGGTTAGACTTATCGAAATTTGCTTAAGCGGCAGTAAGGGTAGAATACGCGTAAACGGTAGTTTATCTGAAAAGTTTTCGATCCGCGATGGCCTGAAACAGGGCGATGCACTTTCGTGCGTCCTTTTTAACTTAGTTTTAGAATACGTGGTTAGGCAAGTGCAGGCGAATCCGACCGGTGCTACCCTCAATGGGGTAATACAGATTCTTGGATACGCGGATGATCTCGACGTACTAGGGGATGATAAAGAAACGGTAGCTAAAAATGCAGAAATCTTGATCGCAAAAGCCAAAGAGATTGGCTTGGAAGTTAGCGAATCGAAGACAAAATATATGACCGTCGTCAGGTCCGGACAAAGTAATCAAGACGGGGATCTAATGGCCGGAAATATGAAATTCGAAAGGGTTAACGAGTTTAAATACCTCGGGTCTATTATAACTAGCGAAAATAAGATTAAAAGTGAAATCAATGCGCGGCTACACGCTGGCAATGGGTGCTATTATGCAGCAAACACGCTACTAAAATCGCGATCGCTATCTAGAAACATCAAAGTAAGAATTTACAAAACGATAATAATGCCGGTCGTCATGTACGGGTGTGAAACGTGGGCGCTGACGAAAGGAGAAGAGAATAGATTTAGAGTTTTCGAGAATAAAGTACTTAGAAAAATCTATGGTCCAAAAAGAGCGAAGAGACCGGCGAGTGGAGAAAACTGCATAATGATGAGCTGCACGCTCTCTACGGGTCAGCAAATATTAATAGAGTAATGAAAGCGCGTAAATTAAGATGGGCGGGGCATGTAGCAAGAATGGGCAATGAAAGAACAGTGGCGCAAGTTTTAAGAGGGAGACCGACTGGTAAGAGACCCCTAGGCAGACCGAGAATCAGATGGGAGAAAAATGTAAGGGATGATCTAAAAGAACTAGGACATGATTACTTAAACTGGATGGAGAATGCACAAGACAGAGATGTGTGGCGGTCTCGGGTAGATGAGGCAATGAACTTTCGAGTTCGAACTGCTAATCTATAATAATAATAATAAGGCGCAAAACATCACTAAAAGTTAGAAAAATAATCATAAAGAATTTACGATTCACCAGTGCGAAATTTCAAGAGTAGAATTATCAATACTAAACAAAAAGTTAAAGAAAAGCCTTTTGAAGTGATAAGCCGAAGGTGCATGTCTGATTGATTCAGGTATCTTATTCCAAAGACGCGCTCCCCTCACTATAAAGGATCTTTGCAATTTACAAGATTTGTGTCGTGGAACTGCAAGAACCGTTTTTCTTACACGAAGCCTAGACTGAGCAGGTAAAGTCACATTTCTGTTTTCAAAAAGATCTAGAAGATATTGAGGGGTTTTATTAAAAAAGAGATTGAAAATTAAATTGCCCATAAAAAATTGTCTTCTCTTAGCCACATTGAGAAATCCCGCCCGTTGCCGATATAAAGTAATGTGCTCATATTTCGGGACATCATAGATGAATCGTATACAGGCATTAAGTGCTCGCTCCAATTTATAATTCAGCTCATCTGTGATATCGTCATACAGCACACACCCATAATCAAAAAACGGGAGTATAAGACTCTTAACAAGAAGAATCCGAGTTGAAGTAGGCAAGGATTCCTTGTTCCTTCTAAGCTGTTGGAGTATTCTGTAGGTATTCCTGGAGATTTCAAAATTTTGCTCTTTGCAGGAGAGAGTACGGTTGAGGATATACCCCAAATCTCTCACCGAATCAACAAAGGGAATGTCAAGGCCATCAACCTTGAGCTGAGGCAGGGAACCTAATGTAGCAGCGGACGGGGAAGAGGACTGTCCTATCACAATTGCTTTAGTTTTCGAAGGGTTCAGCTTCAACCTATTGTTAAGTGCCCACTGATGCACAATATTAATATCCTTCTGAACCTGCGCAATCAAACTATTAATGGAAGAGATAGGACCAGAGACATACAGTTTAAAATCATCCGCATATTTATGGTATTTGCAATGCTCAAGATCACTACCAAGGTCAGAAGTGTACAGTCCAAAAAGGAGGGTGGCAAGAGTGGAGCCCTGAGGCACACCACTCTCGACCTCCACCCAATCGGACCGCTCATCCTTATCATTAAGCACTTGCTGACAACGGTTTTTCAGGTAGGACTCAAACCACACAATTGCGGTACTAGATAAATTAAAGTTACGAAGTTTATTTAAGAGAAGCTTATGATCAACAGGATCGAAAGCTTTAGAAAAGTCAAATAAAACAACTATTGTTATTTCCTTATTTTCGATAGCGAGTTTAATGTCTGAAGTAACTTTGAGGGAGGCTGTTAATGTGCTGTGCTTAGCCCGAAAGCCCTATTGTAGCGGATCAAGTAGCCTGTTTAAATCTAAGTAATTCGCAAGCTGCGAATGCACAATACGTTCGAGCGGCTTGGACATAGCACAAAGTATCGAAATCGGCCGGAAATCATTGGGAGAAGAGGGACTAGAAACCTTAGGTATAGGGCGGATTAGCGCATGTTTCCATAGTTTAGGGAAAATTCCTACTTGAAGAGAAGAGTTATAGATGTAAAGGAGTATGGGGAATATTACAGGAAGCGATATTCGAATCATCTTTATGGAAATACCATCTGTTCCTAAAGCATTAGTTTTTATTTTAAAAATGTTCTCAAGGAGAACTTCAGGTGTTATGTCTAAAAAAAAGAAATCCGTATCTCGAAAAGTGGAGCTTGCCTGTTCTGCTACAAGGTATGTACCAGAGTTGACGGAGTTCAGGGTTGTAGATTCGTAAATGCTTTTAATAAATCATTTGGTGGAAACGTATGAGCTGAGGCATCATTCTTAAGTGGTATTAAATGTAGGCGTCTAAGTAAGTGCCACATATTCTCATTTTTATTCTTATTCTTTATAGAATTGTAATTATACTGATTATACGAATCCCTGATTTTAGTTTGAACTAAGTTCCTAAGCTGACGCAACTGAGCTAGTATCAGCGGATTTTTAGTTCTCTTTGCCAGGCGACGCTTATTATTACGTTCCTTCATAAGGTTCTTTATTTCCAGTGTGATCCAAGGAGCTGAATCTTTATGTTTATGTGGAGCGTGTAAAGGCGTAAACTGATCGAACGATGAAATTAACTACGAGCACAAAAGATTTAATTTACTATTAATGTCTACAGTTCTTAGTATTTTTTCAAAATCATAAGTCATTAAGTGCTCCTGAAATTTACACTCATCAACATATGCAAGATTTCTTATTAGAGTTTGTTTACGGTTTGTGGATTGAGTACAAATGTATTTGAATTTAATATTAATGAGATCGTGATTAGATAGAAATGAGATAGAATGTTGGCTATAAGAATTCACCTTATCATGATCATCTACAATCATTAAGTCTATTCGGGAACTGGAATGATCAGTGTGATGGGTGGAATTATGTGGCACAATAGATAACCCAGCAGAATGTATCATAGTAGTTAAATAATTAGTATGTTTACAAATCACATGTAAATTAGTATTAAAATCCCCTGTAAGGATAATATTATTAAAGTTAGGTATGTGGGTAAAAATTTCCGATTCAAGTTCAGTGCCAAAATAGGCATTTGGAGGTTTATAAATGACCCCCACCAAAACACTGTCCCTCGCTCCCATGACCTCGACAAGAAGAAATTCAGCAGTAGGATAATTAACAGCCGAGCTAACTCCCAACAAAAACCCTCTAAGGCTATCGTGCACATACATGCAAACACCACCACCCCCCCCCCCCTCCGCTCTCCTCTATCTCTGCGGAAGAGCGCATAATTGTCAAGTGCAACTGCACTTGATTGGTGATTCGAGGTTAGCCATGTCTCTGAATCTGCTATAATATGATACGCACAAGAGCTGAAAAAATGTCGGAACTCATGAATGTAAGCCAAGAGAGACTGTGCATTCACATGGCAAATATTTAAACAATCCATAATGAACTAAGAGTAAACTTAATTTCAAAATAAGAATAAGCGTAAATATATCCAAACATACCCCAGCACAGAATGTACAGACTATTAATAACAAAGATGGTAGCCAGTGCCCAACTCAGTCCAACCTTCATACTAACAATTCTCAGCAATAGGGGATGATAAGACTTAAAATTGCTTCTACTCTGAAAGAATAATGTGTAGAGAGTGATGGCAAATGCCCTTATAGTTTCAAAAAATTTGCAGATTGCACTTATAAGTTGCCTGAAATTAGTTACACAAAGGCGAAAAAAAATGATAACAAAAAATTGCCACTTATTTTTAACTAAATTAGTAATAAAACTGCATATAAAAAATCCAATCGACCATGCATAATAAAGCCTATGGGTTCTAAAAAAGCAAACTTCAACATGCAAACCAATACTTATAAAAGTAGATAGTAAGGAAAAATGCAAGAGAATTAGCCAGAAAAGTATACAGAAAAAGTAATTAATTAGCTGCGAGATCCACAGGATGCAGATCAATCCTGAAGACGACTTAACGGAGGGCCTCAAGGTCATTCATGTTGGCCAAAAAAATTCTGGGCGATCCATCCTCTTTACGGCAAAAGATCTTACCCCCAGTGGTCCACAGGTACTTTAATTTCTTACTTCTTCTAAGTTGAAGTGCTGCACTATATATAAGCCGATTGTTTTTAGAGAGCGATTCTCTTATATACAGCGGCACGTTCTCACTCCATCCAATCAGGTTAGTTGTGAATCCACGCTTCTTTCTGCAGTTTTCCAAGAGTTTTACACAAGTAGATTGCTGTAGTAATTTAACCACCAAAATTGGTGGGATGTTCCGTGATGTGTCATTACTTGTAGAAGCTCTAAGGCGGTAAATAGAAGAAATATCATCCTTTGTGAAGGGCACCTCCAAAGCTGCAGCAATCTGGCAGAAAACAGCGGGCAAATCCTCTAGCGGTTTGACAGGTAAACAGTGAACCTCTAGTGTTGAAGAAAGCGCATTTTGTTCTAAGTAATTACATCTACTCATCAAACCAGAAACTTGAGTCTTCAAAACCCTATTCTCATCTAACACAGATTCAGAATCCGCTTGAAGCTTAATAATATCTGTTACATTCGAGGAAATTGTCTCCTCTAATACTGCAATGCGGGAAGTATTTTTAACGATATCAACTTTTAATCCTTTTATGGCCACGTCAAATGTATTATTAAATGCCATTTGTTTAGCCTCAAAATCTTCCAACAGGGAAGTGATTTTTTGAAGGCCAGACTCCTGTCCCTTAGCAATAGCATTAGAAATTAGTGCGTCAACTCCTGGCCCCAGCGTGACAGAAGACATCCCTGGCTTGTTGACATCTCCCTCGGACGAAACAGAGAGAAGAGACCCACGATGACGAGTATTTTCCTTACTCAAAGATTTGGAGCAATTAGTGCAGTTCCAAACCTTCTGCTTTTTATTGATGCTTTCCAAATCTTTCGTTGACAAATTCAGACAGGTAATATGTGTAAACGCACTACATTTTCCATAAGCCAAAGAGTCCGTCGACCCTCGCACAATTGCACCATTGCAAACAGCACATGCCACCATATTGAAAGCGTAACCCGCACGAAACTCCAATGTTGAAAGGTGAAATAAATCGATTAACTGAGTGAAATCCACAAAATAAAATACCTTTATTTGTTCACTAGGGTAAGATGAACACCACTAACCATTTATAGCATCAGCACTTCTTTAGTACATCCGTAAATTTAACTGATGCAACGGAGCGATATACCACACGTCATGTGTAAACGACCAGGGCCGCTTTTTAAATATATTGATATATATTGATAAAATATTGAGACGAATATTGCAATGTGATAATTTTCAATTAGGATATGTACATGATCGCTATTTCAAGAAAGCTTCTATGTTCAAATTTTGAAGAAATGTTAGAATATTTGAAGACAAGAATAAATAATCGTTATTAAAAAAAAACGCATGTTTCAAGTTTTTTTTTCAAATATATAACAATCGATTGGACACCATATATGTCACTTAAAATCATGTAATTGCAATATCTTTCATGTTTTTCATCCTAGGTCGAAAAAGAACCCCTTTTTGACTGCAAATCAAAATTGAACAATTGAGATAGAATTGATCACGGTCATTGAAATTAAAAGATTCGAACTCTTTAAAAAAAATTTTTTTTTCATTTGAAGTTTTAAAAACTGAACCGCAAATTAAAACACTCAAAGTGGAATTCTTTTGAATCTCAAACTCTTCAAATTAAAGATTTAAAAAATGTTAATTCAAACGCTCAGTAACTTTCGCGTATAAAATGGAAGCTTTAAAAACTTTTCAACTGAAAATTGTTTAATTTAAAGCCGATAAACTGTAAAATTTCGATTTTTATGTTATCATTGCATGTCATCATATGCTATCATTTCCAATTCTACGTATTGAAGAATGAATAAAAAAATGTATACATTTTCCAAAATATATCATTTCAAGCAATTTTGAGCTAGAAACATTAATTTATACATTAAAATTTGTTTTTAAATATTTCAAAATATTTGCTCAAAAATATGTTTGAAAAAAAGAATTGTAAAATTTTCCAGGAATGTAATAATAATTCTTATTATCTTGGAACTCGAACTTTCCCAAAAACTGTTTGGAAAATCTTGCAAAAGTATAAATATTACCTTAAAATCATCCAGATTCTTTTTTTTTTTTTGAAATCTTATTAAATATTCTTTTAAAATTAATATTTCCAACAAAAAATTATTGTTAGTTTTTCTAGAAATTTTGATGCAAATTTTGTATTCTTTTAAAACCTTTCAATATGCCTAAAAAGCTTATCAAGATTGTGTTCGATATCTTCAAAAATCTACATTGTGTTTTAAATGTTTTGAAATCTTTTCACGTTTCAAATTATTTTGGAATCTTTTGAAAACTTTTAAATATATTTTAAACTTACTTGATTATTTCCCGAATCAACAATTGTTCAATTGGTTTTTAATATTCAAATTTTTTTTATAAATCTCTTTAAACATTCTCTTAAAATTAATTTTTCAAAATGAAAAATCATTTTAAATTTTCCCAGCAAATTGGAGAAATTTTATTATTTTCTCAAAACCTTTAGAGATCAATGAAAAGCTTATTTTTCGAAATCGTTTTCAGTTTCAGATTAAGTTTAGATCTTCTCAAAACCGAGCTCAAAACTGGTAAATATATTTTAAATTAACTGCAATTTTTTTTCAAATTGATAATTGTTTAATTGTTATTTATGCATTAAAATTAAATAATTTATTGAATAGAACAATTAAAATTGTAACGTAAAAAGTTTTAATTTTACACTCTGAAATGTTAACGATTCAAGGCTTTTTATTTCAAATAATTCAGTTTAAAATGGTTTCGTTTTCAATATTTGATTTATAATTGCTCATTTTAAATGAAAAGTGCAATACATTTCAAATTTCATGACTTTGGAAGATTCATAATTGAAAGCTCTTGACTTTTGATCTTCAAAATCATCACAACTGAAGTATTGTTACTTATACATCCTTCCAAATTAAAGAGTTTTCAATTGTAAATCTTCAAAATTGAAGATTTTTAAATCGCAAATCGTCAAGATTAAAGAATTTTCCATCGTAAGTCCTCAGAATTGATCTATTCCGAAAATGTATTCCAAATTACATACCATCAAAATATAATTCTTGAAAATTGAATAATTTGTAATTTCAAATTTTTAACATTTAAGAATTATCAATATTCTAACTCTTTAAAATTGCAGAACTTTGAATCGCAAATCTTCTTAAATTGAAGAGTAGTCAATTTAAAAAATTTACAAGCAAAAATTAAAAAATTATTAATAATAATATTAATAATATGCAACATTTCACAATAATTATAATTTCGTAATTGAATAATGATGGTAATAATTCCACTCTGTCATATTCTATTGTCATCCAAGTAGTTACACTTCCAACCAATTGATTAAATTTTCAATTGAATAGTAGAATTTTTAACCAAACGAGATGAATTCCTAACCAAAAATAAAACAGTAGACTTTTACCGTAAAAAAAAATGACCTCTTTACTACAAATATCAATTTGAAATAATTCCTAATACCTTTATGCATTTTAAAATTGTTATTTGTCGTGAACAATTGATTTACATATTTCATTATTTTAAATAAGCGCGCCAAAGGTAACCAATCTGATTGCCTACGAGACGCATGCGCAGTCCGAAAAGATCCGAGAATAGGGGAGTTTACCACTCACCAGAGTGCGCGATCTGTTTGGGTCAGATTTCTGCTTAAATTGAAATTTAATAAATGAAAAATGGCTTTTTCATACAAATTAAAGAGACCCTTTGCTGAAATGGTTTTTATTAAAAAAGAACTGGATAACTGTCTCAATAAAATCACTGATCTTGACCATCTCGATGAATCTTACAACCCTATTCTAGAATTATTTTTATATGACAAATTCCTGACAATAAAGTTATTCTCTTGAATTTTCTCACAATATTGAATAAAAAAAATGAACTTATCTTGCTTGTTTTTACTTCTGAAATAACCGCTTTTAACATTTCAGCTGTTATGTTACTTTTAAAATTTTGGCGCCTTTTTTCACTTCTATTCAGTGCTCCCAATTTAGCTCCCCAAACCGCACTGGGCATGCGTCGCACCAGCAGACTCATTGGATGTTGATCGCGCGCTTATTTGAAATGATTAAATATGCAAATCAGTTTTTCATAATATATAATAATCACAATGTGCAAAAAAATATGATGAATGATTTGAAATTCACATTGGTAAAAAAGGCATACTTTCATTTTAATTAAAAATCAATAATTTATTTTTAAAGAGTACAATAGAATAAGTATTTTACCTTGCACTCTAAAAGACTATTTTCTGATCTGAAAATTAATTATTATTATTTCCACAATGATGATTTATTATCAAAAATTGCTTTGCGCATGGGATAGTTATAAAAAAGCGCGCCATTTACAGCCAATGAGACTGTCGATGCAACGCATGCGCAGTGCAGTTGGGGAGTTGAATTGGGAGCACTGCTTCTACTGTATGTTAGGTTAGTTGATTTTCCTTGACAGTCATTTTTGGAGTTTTCCTCATGGGAGCAGGATGCCTTTCCATCCTGCTCTCATAATAAATATATATTTTTTCAATTTATAAATTTTATTTTGTTAACAGTCTGTTATAAATTATTTTAATTTTATTCGCCACACAAATTTTTTGAAGTCTTTTTTTAATTAAAATATCGTAACTATAATTCTTTATTATTTTGAACTGAACCTCTATCTTTATTATGATATATTATTTACTAATCAAATTATAATTGCCTTTTACAGAAATATCATACATTATATTTCAATCGACATCTGTTGATATATATTTTTACATTACTACTGACTTTTTAAATTGAACTCAATGATTGAACTCTACTCCAAAAAGATGATTAAGACTTTTGTAACTATTTCGTCAGTGGGTTATTTACACCTTTTATTAAAATTGTTCATAATAATGTATTAGTCAGATTATTATTACATTTTGTTAGATTTATATAAATTGGTTCCCCTGATGATCGAAATATAAAATTTTGTTTAGCTGAAAATTCGACTTTTTGATAGAAAATTAATCTTTTTGTTCAAAAATTCATCTTTATGGTTGAGAATTCATTTGATTTGGTTAAAAATTTAACTCTTTTGTTGAACCTCTTTTTTTTAAATAATTTTTTCAAACTGAAAATTGAACTATTCCATTTAAGGTTAAAAACGTATCTTTTTTAGTTGGAAATTTCTTTCTTTCGTTGAAAATTTAATTATTTTGTTGAAAACCAGTTTTTTTGTTGTTGAAAATTCATTTTTAAACTAAAAATGTAAGTGTACCACTTTTGATTGAATATTTTTCGTTTTTGGTGGAAAGTTAATTTTTTTTCTGATGAAAATTTTTCTTTTTGGTATGAACTTATTTGTTTGAAAATTCATCTTTTTAACTGAAAATTCAGTTGTTCGGTTGAAAATTCAAATATTTTGTTGAAACTTTGTTATTTTTTATTGAAAATTAATGTTTTCATCTGGAAATTTAATTATTCCATTTTTGATCAAAAATTTATCTTATTATTTGAAACATTTATTTCTTTCGTTGAAAGTTCAATTACTTCATTTTTGGTTGAAAATTAAATTTTTTCAGTTGAAAATTAATCTTTTTGTTTGAAAATTTAAAAATTTGGTAGAAAATTAAATTATTTGTTTGACAAATCATATTTTTGGGCTGGAAATTCAACCTTTTCGTAGATAGTACGTTGAAATTAAGCAGAACAAAAATTTTAATTTTGCAAACTAGTGTTATTAATGAGATAAAATGTCGAAGTGGCCGAAGAAAAAAATAGATTCTTTGGAATTAGGTTTTATTAAAATTGGGTTCCCTTAGAGGTCCAAATAGAGTCTTCTTCAGAACTAATTCATCGTTTTGGATTTCTTTCCAGCAAAAGGTGTTCCTTTTTGTTGCAGTTCCTTTGGAACTGAATTTGGCATATTCGAAGAAAAAAATTTAAATGACCTTATCGGGATTCGCACAGGATAAAAGAAAAGAAGCCTTGATAACCATCATACATTGGCATTTGAATCTTTTAATTTAATTTTGATCCGACTACAGATTACAGCGAATATTATATTTTAGTTTATCTTTTTTCCATTGAATTAATGATACACATACTGTAGAGAATCTTCATTTGAAATAACTTCATTAAACCAACGTTTGATTGGGAAATTTGTGCCTACATGACATTCCTTCATTTCAAATTGGGTCATATCGTCCACTTCACCGCTCATCATGTTTATTTTTATCCTCGAATTACTTCTATTCACCCTATATATTCCACGAAGAATCCCAGTATACTCCAGTATTGCAAAAACGTCACCTTCGGATGTTGATAATACAATATGTTCTCTGATTGGCACAGACAAAAATTTTCCATGTTTTAACATCACTTGAAAACGGTTATCCACAGGAAAAACGTATTTTCGAAACTCGAATTGCCGGTGTGGATTTGTCTGGGGAATAAGCCGAATATATCCAAGTTTTGCAAGTGTATATCCAAGTACTTCTTTAGAAGGAGGCTTGCCCGGAGGAGACATTGACCTGACATCAAGAGAAGGCTCCTGAGGAGAAGTCCGGCGATGTGAATGTATTCTGGCAGGAGAAGAATAACCAGGATTACGTTCGACATTTGGATTCCGATCGTACTGTAGTGAATCCTGATCTGAAATTTCTTTAATAAAACTGTTTGGGAAGATTGGGCGATGTTTGCCTACTGGGCAATACCTTATTTCATTCGGAGTCAAATTTTCAACTGCGCCGCTCATCATATTTATTTTAATTCGCGCAGTATCTGTCCGATATATTCCACGGAGAATCCCACTATAATCCAATATTGCAAAAACGTCACCATTGGATGCTGATAATACAATATATTCTTGGGTTGGCCCAAACACATAGATCATCCGATCTATTCGCATTCGAATTTGTTTATCGGTGGGAAAAACGTATCTTCGAAATTCAAATTTCTGGTTCTGATTTGTTCGAGGAATAAGCCGAACATATCCGAGTTGATATATTGTATATCCAAGTACATGATCAGTAGGAGCACCGCCAGGCGGAGACTTGGACCTGGCACGAATAGGAGACCCCTTAGGAGTGGACGACTGAACAGGTGAATGTTGTCTCACAGAAGAGGAAGAACCAGGATTACGTTCGCCATTAGAATTCCATTCGAACTGCAGCGAATCGTAATCTTCAAAAGCTTTAAGAAAACTGCTTGGGAAGATTGGGTGATTGCTGCCTACTGGACAATCCCTAATTTCATCTGAGGTCAAATAATTAATTGCGCCGCTTATCATGTTCATTTTTATTCTCGGATGACGTCCTTGTGTACTGTATAGTCCAAGAAGAATCCCGCTATACGCTAATATTGCAAAAATGTCACCATTAGATGTTGATAATACAATATGTTTTTGGGCTGGAACGGGACTATAGGTCTTTCCATCTGCTCTCCAACTAATTGGTTCACCAACTGCAGAAATGTAATTTCGAAATTGGAATTTAAGGTTCTGATTTGTGCGGGAAATGAGCCGAATATATCCAAGTTTTCCCAATGGATATCCAAGAACTTCAATAGAAGGAGGCCTGCTAGCAGGAGACTTGGACCTTGCACGAAAAGGAGGCTCCTCTGTTGAAGTCTGGTCAGGCGTATGTTGTTTTCCAGCAGCAGAAGGAGACGAAGGACTAGGATTACGTTCCCTATAGTGACTCCGGTCGGACTGTGAACTGCATTCTGCAAGAAGAAATGAAAGATTCTTTTTTTTTGTTCCGAACATTTATGTCCAATACCTTTGGCTGAATTCAATGATTCTTTGCAGAAAGCATTGCAGTAACAACTAGTGATTCATTTTAATCCGGGATCCTCTCTTAGGCGTTCTAATATGATCTCATAAGTAGTCTATTTTAGTACCAGTTTCCGTCTCGCTTAGCTTGCTAACTTCAGACTGATCTCAGACACCGAACTAAAATGATTCAGACGGTGCATTGGTGCATTATTTCATTTGATCCAAACTTCGATGTTACAAAAACCAAAAAAAGATCAAGTGACCAGGAATCGGAACCTTTCAGGTTGGAAAGGAGTTTAAATTCTTAAGGGTGCGGGTCCGTACGCCGACCTTTTGAATTCCCAAGGGTCCAGATCCGCAACCGGACCCTTTCAATTCTTGAAGATCCGCTTCCGAAGCCGGACCTTTTAAATTCCTAAGGGTGTGGATTCGGATTCGAACCCTTCAAATTATCTGAATCCGGACCCGAACCTTCTAAATTCTTAAGGTTCCCAGTCCGGACCCGGACCTTTGAGAATTGAAAGGGTCCGGTTACGAATCTGGACCCTCGAGAATTCAAAAGGTACCCTTCAGGAACCCTTTAACAGCGAGACCAACCTGAAAGGTTCCTTGAATTATATTTCAGAAATTTACAAAGATGATTTGCGGAACTTATGGGTGCGCAGTAAAGTTGTACCGCACTTATGGCTGCGCAGTAAGGTCAGAGAGTATTCAGGTTGTGCAGAACACCAATTTTCGGTCAAAATTAATAAATTTCAAACTTTTATTCAAGTTTAAAAATTGTTATTAAATTATTAGATTTCCGTGAAAGACGGCACGAGGCGGATTATCTGGGCAGAGCACAAGAATTTGGGGTCAGAATTAAAAATTTCAAAAAGTTGACTGAAATGTTGAAGATTTGATTAAATTGGTTTCTTCTTGTGAAAGTCATAACGAGAAGGGTTTTCGAGTCATAGAATACAAATTAGGGGTCAAGAGTAAAAAATTTCGAAATTTGAATTAAAATGTTTGAAACTGGCCTAAAGCCGTAGATTTCCATGAACGTCAAAAAGGAAGGGGGTTTCGGGTATCAAAATATAAATTTGGGGTCAAAATTAAGAAATTCAAAAAAGCGTCTCAAATTTTGAGAATTTTTATTTTCATGGAAATCTACTAATTTAGTAACATTGTCCAAATTTTAAATCCAATTTTGTAAGTTTTGAATTTTTACCTGAAATTCGTGTTACTGCAATTTAATAGAAGTTTCAAAATTTGTGTCAAATTCTGGGTCAAATTCGGGTTCATTTTTCAGGGTTATGTTCCGAACATTATAGAACTAATTTACACCAAGAGCCAAGTTAAAAAAAATTATAGAAACTATACACAAATTTTGAAACATCAAAAAATTGGAGGCTGAATAAAAAAAGTTTTGATCGAAAAAATTATTCTGCTCGGGGAAATAAAGATTTAGTGTAACAGTATTGCACTGTAAAAGACATGCCTGAGAAATAGCCTTATTCATGCATGTGTTACATAAAACATAATAAGAATTATAGATATATAATTATATTCACCAATAGAATTGACGATGATCGCCAAAGTGAAAACGAAACTATAGACCATCCTCATTTTCGCAAAGTAGAGAAAAAACTGAATAATGCTTCAGTGAATAGTTTGGTTAACCACTGTATCTAAGAAATATTCCATTGCATCATCAGAGTACAAATATATACATAAGTAGCTGTTATCTCACATATATGTGAGATAACGACGTTCTTAGTGTCAAGATTTTTCTTCGCAGATAATTATATGATTTTACATTTTTTATTATGATCATTGTAATGATGACATTCTTATCTCAAATGGAAGGTATTGCTTCTATGTGAAAATTGACAGTCGCCGATTCCATCAAAATTCGACGTTCTTGGACTTACTGATACGTGTGCTTCATTGTGTACTGTCCAAATAAAATAAAATATTCTAACCGAAAAAGAAGAAAAAATTACAGTTTTCAAGGTTCTTTTATGACATATGCATGATTTCAGCCCTTTTCGACGTTTATGAAGCGGGGCGAAAGCTCTACTTTTTACTCCCTAGCGAGTAAATGACAAAATTTTTTCTTAAATTTCTGCAACTTTATAGACATTTTCAATTAAATTTTGGGCAATTTACGATAAGTTACAATAAATCACCTCTAAAATGACCGTAAATTACCAAAAATTTCCCACCATTTTTTTATTGAATTTTCGATAAGGACTACAAAGGAACAACGCAGCATAGCAACGCAGCATAGCATCAGCAAGGGAACTGATACGTCAGCACCTGGAATGCCCGATTCCTAATAAGAAGAGAAGGAAGTCAACATCCATCCACTCTTATTATCAAAAGGAAAGAGCACAGCTGTAAGCATTAATTTTTTAAGTTCTAAAAATTGAAAGGTTATAAACTATGGTCTCGTTATAAGCATAAGCCCTTCTCACCCCTTTTTGTACACGACGGCCTATCAAAACAGAACCGGTAGGGAAAAGTTTCGGCCTAGTCAAGATAGAACCGGTAAGGCAAAATTTGACTACCAGAATAAGATAGTTGGTATACGTCTGGTGCTCCAGAGCACTTCCACCTTCGATGAAAACAAAACACCCGACACTAAAAAAAAACGACGATAAATACACACATCTTACACTGGCATTTCAGCAGTTTGCCGCGTAAGCACTTTAGAGGATTAGGAAACGGACCGAGGTTAATACCCCAGATATCGACTACACATAGGCCGACGAGATGTTCACCCCCACAAGAACAACTATATCTGAGACTGGTTCTAATAATGGAGTTGGAGCAATCCCCCTTACCTCATTGACTACGGAACAGGTGTTGGTAGAAATTCTTTCCGAAATAAGGTCTTTAAATCAAAATGTAGGAGCCCTTGCTGACGAAAACAAAAAGAGAGTCAGAGAGATAGCTGCAACAGGACGAAAAGCGGGATTGAAAAGAGAAATAGAGACGGACTACGGTGGAATTTCAACGTCCTACAAAGAAGATACAGCGTGAACTGCCGCACATCCGCAGAAGTGATTCAACATTAGCGGAAAGAAGGGATAGAGAAAGCGACTTAGCGAACGACGAAGACAAGTCGCGTCAACTAACACGCTTCCGTGGAAGAGAACCCGGGACAAAGATATTATACACCTAGATGCGGCAAGTGGCGGCGGAGTGGGGATAGAATTATTAGTAGGGTAAGATAAATGTAGACGGCGCTGTCGGCGAAAATCTTACCGTCCCCGCTGTGCCTCTCTACCCGCTGAAGTATCCATCCCCTCTTAACAGTTGTCGTGAGTAAAATGGGCAAAAGAGGTGCTGTCGCCGAAAGGAATTTCAGTAGATAATATAGTTTTCTGAAAATATTCATGATCACTAGAGCAATTCGAAGTTACCCGGCGATCGATGTCAATAACAATCAATAAACAAATGAATATTTATCACTGTTTAATGAAATTATATTCCGTTATAATTCAACTGTAAATAATAATTGCATGGTTTTTGTTTAATATGATCCGTTTAACTTTTAAAAATAATTATATAAAAGACATAACGATTTGCATGATATATTGTTCAAAATTGCAGTGTAATTAACGAATTCTAATTTCGGCGTGAATTTCGCTATTTTGAATAACGTAACGTAAATATCAACCGAGTAGTGAATATTTTGTAACTTTTATAACAGAATACGCCCGAATAGAACAAAGAAAAGATAACGTAATTTTTTTGATTCACTTCGACCTTATTCAAAATTGTTCAACTGCAGACGATTTACATATCTGAAATTTTACATTCATTGACTATGAAATTGTCCTTCCATTTTCTGCACATGAAGTTGATATGATTTGATTGGGAAAGTTTAGATTTTAAGAAATTTCTAATTTCTTATTTACACTTTACAATTAACCGACAAAGACGAATTTTCAAAAAAATACATGAGTTTTCAACAAAATAAATACATTTTTAACTAAAAAGTATCAATTTTACACCAAAAATAGAAGTTAAATTTTCAGTTAAAAAGTAACTTTCAACCAAGGGAATTTTCAACAAACAAGTTAAATTTTCAACCAAGGAGATGAACTTTCAACTAGAATGATAAATCTTTAACTGGCATAGTTAAATTTTCAGTTAAAAAATAATTTTTCAACAAAACTAAAATGAAGAATCTTAAAAAATGACTTTCTTACGAAAATATTGAATTTTTCACAAAGTAGATTAATTTTTAACCAAAAGAGGTGAATTCTCAATGAAAAATGTAATAGTTGATATTTCAACCAAAACAGATTTCAATTTTAAATGGAAAATAGTTGAAGTCAACCAAAAAGACGAATATTCAACAAAATAGTTGAAGTCTCAACAACAAAAAAAAAACAATCTTCCACAAAAACAGTTGAATTTTAACCCTTAAATGGTAACGTCGGGTCACTCGTGCCTTGACCAAATCTTCTCCCCTTGCTAGCTTAGAGAGAAGCGTGGGAGGCAGGCCCAAACTATACTCTAAATAATTGTACACTAGTAGGCTATAAGCTCCCCAAGTGCCGTCACTCTAGTCCGTAAATAGCATTTGTAGAAAACAGTCGAAATTCCGGAAAGGCACGAGTGACCCGACGATACCATTAGCGTTGGCGAAAAGTGTAACGTAATTAAAATTCTTTTTTTAAAATTCTGATGTTTTTTTATTATGAATTGATGTTTTTTATTATGAATTGATGGATTAAACTTACCTGATAGTTTTTTAAGATAAATTTTAATGGAAATTCGAATTTCTGAATTTTTTTCCCAAATATTGATGTTTTTCGACTATAAATTGATGAATTAAAGTTATCCAAAAGTTTTTTAACCTGAATTTTAATTGCAATTTGAATTTCTGAATTTTTTCGGAAACCTCATGTTTTTTGACTATAAATTGATGAATTAAAGTTGACCAAACGTTTTTTAACGGGAATTTTATTGGAATTTCTACCTCTTTATACGTACTTTGAAAAAACTTGATTTTCATGCTCAAAGCTTAAGCATTCCTTTTATTTATACAGAATCTCAATCTTTCTTTTCTTACAGTACTTTTTTTACCCTTTAATTTCCCGTTTGATTTAAAAAAAAAATTAATTACATCCTAAGTTATGATTTTTTTGACAAAATGGTGCATTCTTCACGTTTTTATTTGTTTATTTCATTATATTGTTTAAAAAAATGATAAAATCAGCAATATAGTGATTCATCCTTATACTAGGATAGTTGATGAAATTTCATGAATTTTGTGGAATTTTTTAGAGCACTTTAGAGCACTTTTCAAAGCGCCAGACACGAGTGACCCGACGATACCGTTTAAAGGGGTCGAAAATGACGTTACCATTTAAGGGTTAAGCAAAAAAGGATACTTTTAAGCAACATTGTTTCATTTTCGACAAGCTAGATTTCTTTTCAATCAAATAGTTGAATTTTCAACTGAAAAAGATATAAACTAATTTGATGTTGATTGTTTTTTGTCTACTGGTCTAAAATCAATATTCAAAATATTGATTTTAGACCAGTAGACAAAAAACCGTCAACAACAAATTATTTAATACAATTTATCTGGTCAAAACCATAACAACAAAAATATAGAAAAGATATATTTTTAATAAAAAGGGAATAGTTACATTTTCAATTTAAAAAAATTCATTTTTCACCCCCACCCCCCACACACACACACACGAATTTTCAACAAAATAGTAAAATATTCAACCTAAAACATGAATTTTTAACTAAAATTACGCATTTTCAAGGAAAGAGATGACTTTTGTACCAAAAAAGGCGAATTTTTTCCAAAAGACATGAATTTTCACCCAAGTAGTTGCATTTTCAATTAAAGAAGTTACATTTTTAATGAAAAATGGAATACTTACATTTTTAATTTAAAAAACTAAAATTTTATCCAATAGAAAAACTAATTTTCAACATAATAGTTAAGTTTTCAAACAAAGAGATGAATTTTCAACTAAGAAAGATAAATTTTCACCACAAATGAAATAGCTAAATTTTCAGTTCAAAAAATTAATTTTTTAATTAAAAAACTGATTTTCAAGAAAATATTTACATATATATGAGTTAAAAAAATGTTGAACCTCTGTTTGACAGCCTTTTACACAAAAAATTTTTTATTCTCTTTGTCAATACGAAATTCATTGATATGTTTAGTTCTTCAATGGTTATTACTCTTTTAATTTTCTGTCTGTATCGTTCAGAGGGTGTACAATTTCAATCCTTCACGTCATTACTTTACAATGATTTATTAAATATATTTGACCAATTAATAGCTAAGTATAATATAACCAATTTTTGAAACAATTTTAATTTAACTTGAATTATAAATTGTAAACTAATATTATATATACCATTAAGCCATTTCCCTTTCGGCGAGCCTCAAGGGGTAAGCGTGACACTACCCGATTCGGGTAGTGTTTCTAGGTGGATAGTTGCTTGTAGTAAATAACTACAAGTGTGGGCTCACCACACCCACCACCGCCAACAGCAACGCAGTAGTATCAGACGGTCACCCATCCAAGTACTAACCGCGCCAAACACTGCTTAACTTCAGTGATCTAACGGGAACTGGTGTTTCCAGCGTGGTATGGCCGTTGCCATAATATAATAACAGAAAATTCAATTCGCAATTCATATTGTCTTATTATACCTTATTATGTACGTTATTATGCTAGATAAAAATTTGCTTTTGAAATAATAAAAATTCAAAGAATTATAGGTAGATATGACGTGTTGAAGAAATAGAAAATATTTAAGGAAAAATAACAAAATGAATGGCATCTAATTTCTAACAGGAGTATCAGAAGTGCCCCGCCCTCTCGCCCGAAATGTATACCTGCTTTTCTTTACATCTCCAGGTTTAATCGTTAAATTTAAAGGATGGGGTACTCGGGAAATTTACTAATGCTAACAAAAGCTATTGAGTGAAAATTTCAAGGACACTTTCCTTGCATCAAGTTTTAGGTTTCTTGTTTGAATTTTAGAATTTAGATCTTTCAGACCAGCCAGAGATATAACTGATCCTTAAGATTTTCAAAAAAGGCACCAAAAATACTTTTCTGAGACGCTATTGATTTATACGTTTCGTGAAATTCTGCGTCGAATGATATATACTTTGAAGGCACCATTTTTTGACACCTCATATATATAGGGGCCGTTCAAAAAATGCTGAAAAATACAACAAAAATTTTAACACAGCGACAAATCAGACAAATCAAATTTTGTATTCGAAATGATAATTTTTCGAGCTGGAAAAGGAAAGGGAAAAATTCTGTCGCACCCTATCCCTTTCCCAGCTTTATTATTTCTTTACAAAAATTGTCAGAATTACTCTATTTAAAAATTTATGATCAAAAAGTCTTTTCTATTCATGCGTCAACTTTGAATTATGTCGATGAGAAAAGTTTTTCTGTTTGAAGCTGATGACTCAAATATTATAAATGAGCCATACCTTACTTAATCTTCAATAAAGTGTATTAATATTATAGATCAATCGATTTTCCTCGATCAAGGAATCTTTTCCGTTCTTGCATCAATTTTGAATTATGTTAGTGAAAAAAGTTTAAGATAAAAAATCGTTTTTTCAAATATTATGCATTACTATATCTTCCTTACTCTTCAATAAAATGTATAAATGCTATGGGTCAATCAATTCGTCTTGAATCAACACAACTTTTCTATTCTCGCATTAACTTTAAATTATGAGAATGAGAAAATTTTTACTATAAAAAACGATTTTAAAAATATATAAATTACCATAACTTCCCTAGTTTTTAATAAAATTTTAGGTCAATCGATTCGTCTCGAACCAGGGAATCTTTTGTATTCTTGCGTCAACGTTGAATTATGCTAATGGAAAAAGTTTTACAATAAAAAACCGATTTTTCAAATATTATGCATTACCCTAGCATCCTTACTCTTCAATGAAATGTATTAATATTATAATTCGATCGATTCTACTCGAATCAACACATCTTTTCTGTTCTTGCATCAACTTTAAATTATGATAATGAAAAAAGTTTTACTATAAAAAACCGGTTTTCAAAATATATAA
>CAKNYM010051846.1:121668-135534 GCA_932195095.1 Andricus curvator | reverse complement strand
GTATTAATATTATAGGTCAATCGATTCGTCTTGAATCAACACAACTTCTCTATTCTCGCATCAACTTTAAATTATGAGAATTAAAAAAATGTTACTATAAAAATCGATTTTATATATAATATAAATTACGATAACTTCCCTACTCTTCAAAAAAAGGTATCAATATTATAGGTCAATCGATTCGTCTCGAATCAAGGAATCTTTTATATTCTTGCATCAACTTTGAATTATGCTAATGAAAAAAGTTTTACTATAAAAAACCGATTTTAAAAAAATTATTCAGTGCTAAAAAAAATGGAATAAATATTTTTAGAAATCTTTAGGTCAGTTTTAAGATATTAGTGGGGAAAATAAGCCCTCCAAATTTCATCAATTTATCTGCAACCGTTTTCTAGTTATCGTGGTCACAAAAAACCGTGACATCCACACACACATCCACATCCACACACACACACATCCACACACAGAGCCAAACAATTGCTTAGAACATTGTATTATACATTTTTAAATTGAGGAAGGTTTAATTAAATGAATTTGAAAATGTTACCATTACAAAGCTTCCTCTATGAGGAAGCAAAAACTTGAGTTTTCAACAAAATAATTGATTTCTCCACCTAAAAAGATGAATTTGGAAGAAAAAAGTGTAATAGTTGATATTTCAAGCAAAAAAAAATTAAATTTCATCAAAAAAAAATAAATTTTAAAATCAAGCAGATGACATTTCAACAAATAAAGATTTTTCAGTCATGAAAGAAAAAAAAGTTATCCAAATCGTCGAACCTTCAAGCCAAAAGACGAATTTTCTGTACAAAAATGGAATTTGCAACCAAAAAATATTAATTTTCAGAAAAAATTATTTGTTATAAAATAGTTAAATTTTCAAACAATGAGATGCATTTTCAACTAAAAATATTAATCTTCCACAAAAAAGTTATTTCTTAACAAAGTTAAGCAAAAAAGATTAATTTGCAACTAAACAGTTGCATTTTTATCCAAGAAAGATGCAATTTTCATCCAAAAAAGATTTTATTGACTTTTCCATATCAAAAAATGAGTTTTAAACAAGAAATAAATTTTTTACGAAAATAGTTGAATTTTCAACCCAAAAAGACTAATTTCTAACAAAACAGTTGAATTTTGAACCAAAAACCATGACTTTTTAACAAAATTGTTAAATTTTCAACCAAACAGTAGCATTTCTTTCCAAGAACGGTGCAATTTCTACTGAAATAGATAAATTTTTTAATCAAAAAGACAAATTTACAAAAAAATAGTTGAATTTTCATCCAAAAAAGAATCCAGTTAAAAATTCAATTTTAAACAAAAAGTAAATTTTCTACGAAAATATTTGAATTATCAGCCCAAAACGACGAATTTTTAACAAAACTGTTTCATTTTTATCCAAGAAAGATGCAATTTCTACTAAACTAAATGAATTTTTAAATTGAAAAGACAAATTTAAAAAAAAAATGGTTGAATTTTCATTCGAAAAAGTTGAATGTTCAACACTAAAATATGAATTTTGAACAAAAAGTACATTTTCTACGAAAATATTTGAATTTTTAACCCTCAAAGACGAATTTTGAACAAAACAGTTGAATTTTCAACCAACAAGAATGATTTTTTAACAAAATTGTTGAATTTTCATACAAATAATACAATTTATAACTCAAAAGATAATCTTCAAGAGGAAGCTACTGCAAAAAAAAAATAATTATAAATACAAGGCAAATAAATTACTAATAAGAATAACATGTAAGTTAATATTCAACTGCCAGAATGTTAAACTTGTAAAAATTTTTAACTAGAATCTTTTATAAACGGAATAAAAATATTTCATATTTCTTCTTCTTGACAGTTATTTAAAGTTATAGAAATTCACTGACTTTTACAAGATTTTTGTTTGTTAATTCCCTGACTTTTCCCTGACCAATAAAATTCCCTGACTTTTTTTTTTAAATTGTTGTTGGCTAGATTCGTTTTTCACTGACCAGATTTCTTTGGCGCGTACAATTCATATTAAATTTATGTATACTTACTGCGAGTTATTTGTTTCATTTGCGAATTTCCAAAAATTACGTACATGAATGAAAGACCCCCCCCCCTCCTTCCGTAACGAATCGTAGCAAAATATCTCGACCCCTCCCACCTCCTTGAGCTGTTACGTAATTTAAAAACATTATTTGAATAAAAATGTTAGCACAAATATTGTCGCTTAGCCCAGATACTTCGATATAATTATAATATATTTGATATAATGTTAAAAATATTTACTATTGAAATAGTTTACTTTAGGCCACACGTCTTTCACTTTAAAATTTTTTAACTTTTTCATAACGAAAACTAATAGTACCAACTTACAATTTGTTATGATGACAATTTTTACAATCAACTGTTTGAACATTTCTAAATTTTTTAAATTAAAAAAATGAAAATTTCCATTAAAGATTTTCAGGCCCATATCTCTAATGATGACTGTTTACAGTTTAAAAGGACCCCAGCCTCCACGGCATTGTATAATAACTACTTCTCTTTACCTGTTGTAGTATACAGTGATGAAGACCAGAATTTTCTCGGAAATATTGAGACAATACTGTTTGAAATACCTCTTGTATTTAAAAATATTTTGACATAATATTTCTACCCGCCCTTATTTCACGATTAGTCGTTTATCTATAAATTTCCTGACCCAAAGAAGTAGAGAAAGGGTAATTTTAGATAAATAAACCAAAAATGACAAATTCCATCAAAAAATGGTTCAAGAAATTTGTTAAGGACATTTTAAAAGCTGCAATTCAACCATACAACTTTTTTCCGTATCTCACGCTGTTTTTCCGAAAATTTGCTTTTTATTTTTTTTTTACAGTTTTTTCGACAAATAAACCCGAAAATGACAAATCCTAACAAAAAATGCTCAGAAGAAATTTTGTAGGATTTCTTGCATATTATTTTCGAGAAATAAAACCCAAACATCAAGTCTTATAAAAAAAATGGTTGAGGGAGAAATTGTAGATATTTTAAAAAGCTTCAATTCTTCTTTTAATCTTTCTTCACGTATCTGTCGTTGGTTAACAAACTCGCTCTTTCTTTTAGAATACAAAAAAGTTTGCCAAAGCTCGACGATTTGATCCGTTCATTTTTTCGAGAGTTATCACGTTTACGGACATACAGGCATACAGACAGACGCCATTGCAAAAACTTGATTTTCGGCTTCAGGGGGTCTCAAAACGTGAAGATCCGTTCAAAAACTGAGGTGTGAAATTTCGGCCTATTGTAATACTTTCTCAATCATAAATTATTAGAGTGTAAAAATGATTACATATTTTAATGAGTGAAGACTTATTTTATGCATTAGAATTATAATTCTAATTAGAAATTCTAATTAAAGTTTTTAATTTTTTAATATAAGAATTATTCCAATTAGAACGTTTTCTATTAAAAATTATGACTTCTAATTTAAAATAAAAATTCCTAATTTTGAAGGTTTCAATTAAAAACCATTTAACATTGAAGGCTTTTAATTAGAAATTATATAATCTTTATCGGTTATATTCGATTTCGTTTAACTTCGCAAGCGTTCCTTATTTAAAAGATCATTTTAATAAATTCTGACATTATTAGATTTTTATCGTTGCAAAATAATAGCAATTCTTTTATTTATAACCCTGCAACCTTAACATTTATACATTTGCCAAGAAAAAAAAGTTTTGAATGTAAGTGAAAATTTAGTATAAGTTTCTGGAGTTAATTTTTACACAGAATTGATTGGTGCAGTTTACTTCTAACCTAGAATCAATATTGATTAATTTGTTTCAATTTTATTTAATAAAAAATTGCTGTAAGAAAATGAAAATTTAATACATGTTTCTTTATCCATTTTAAAGAAACATTTATATCATCTATACTTAATACACCGGAATGTGAAATATCAATTGGAAAAATAAATATTTACCTAATTACAAAATTAGCATTAATATTAATTATTGTGGCAAACCTTTAATATTGTCAATAATTTATTTTCTGTACAAATAAAATAAGGATTGGAATTTCAAAAGTATTATCATTTTACATTAATTTGTTATTTTGTAAATCATGTCAGAATCCCTGCTTCTACTTTACCGATGGTTTGAGATAACATGGAGAAGCTGCAAGGATTATAGATTTAAAATCATTACCCTTAGAGCCGCAGAGCAACGATTGTACCTACAGAGAAAGAGTGAAGGAAGGTAGTACGAAGAGGGCAGTAGCTACGCACCGCACGAAAGTAGTTGATATATATATTGTTCCCCCACTCCGCCGCCACTTGCCGCATCTAGGTGTATAATATCTTTGCCCGTGAGAACGGAAAGGATGGAACAAGAAAGAAACCTAGCCGAAGACAATATCCCGGCTCGCGACGCTATCGGAGCTATGAAGCTCCTAAATGGGCAAGACGATGCTGCGGTGGAGGAATTCATCAGGAAAGTCCAGAGAATTAGGCAGCAGTGCAGTCAACCAGATCTGCTGCTAGATTTTATCCTGTCGGAAAAAATTCAGCAACATTCCGAGAGAGCAATCCGCTTTAACGAGATCTACACCTATGAGGATTTATATGAAGGCCTACGGGAAAATTTGAAAGAAGAGGGTTCAGTTAGCCATTTGAGAAGTGAGCTGGACACCTGTAGACAAGGAGCGACTGAAACCACTCAGAATTCTAGTGTCCGATTCAGAGGAGTGATGAACTAACTTAAATATGCGGTTCAATCTTCACATAAAGCACCTATGAAAAGAAAAATAGCCCTTGACATAGAAGAAACTAAGTGCCTCCAGAAATACCTGATGAAACTAAGACGAGAAATAGGCCTGCAGGTTAAAGCCCAGAACTCATCAAATATCGGGGAAGCCCAGAATATGGCTACCGAGATGGAAACTTGGTTGAAAGATAGTCAACCATGAGTATAGACACGCGAATCTCTATACCAACACAAAAGGGAATTCAGACCGGCGAATACACTATTCAGATTTCAAGCTATTACAACACTGAGAATTCCAAACCAATCAATGTCACTAGCCAACAGAATAGACATGAAATTCCACAAGTTGGAAAACTTGGACATTTTGCAAACCAGTGTTATGCAAAGCAAAATTCCCACCAGGGATATTTCCCCAAAAAACTACCGAATCCAGTAGGGAACGTTTAGGAGGAAAACACAAACTATTTATAACCACAACAAATGACTCGGGAAGAAATAGAGGAGCAAAAGGCCTACAAGGAACGGGCAGAATATCAAGAATATGCGGAAAACTCCTATCTATACGAGGCAAAAGACGAGAGGGAACAATATGCAGCCTATTAGTGGACTCAGGAGCATCTATTAACCTAATAAAAGAGGGCAGCATCCCAGGCAACCATACAAAAATCAAATTTAGGAAAAAATTTTGTATGGGAAATGACCTCGATCAAACAACAAAAGCTGCATACATTCCGTACTTCGGAAAAAACTACCTTTTTCATATTATCCCTGTTAATTTTACCCTACCGAAATCTGGAATAATAGGATTGCCATTTATAAAGAAGTATGAAAGGAACTCGCTCACCCCAAAAATCTTGATACTAGGCAAAAACAAGTTACCGCTTCACGAAGACGGGCACTATATAAGAAAAAAATTGAGAGCAAGTATGCCTTATCCAATTCAAGGATACGAATTCAAAAGTATGGATGAAAGGTAATAAACATATCCCAGATGGCATCTACACTATACGTCAAGGAGAATTATGGGTACCAATTTATAACTACGAATCAACCTCGTTCAAAATTCCAGATGAAATAAACTACGGAAAAATCCTCAATATACAGTCTCAAAACGAGACTCACACAGAAGGAGGGATCGAATGTATCACAGGCTTAGAAGGCACTAATAGAATTTTAGAACTTCAGAAAATTATGCTGTTGAACTACATAGAACCTTCAATTCGACAACAAATGAACAGAATCGTTTCAACATATAATGAGGTCTTTACACTACCTGGAGACCCATTACCATCTACACAACTGACAGAGCACGAAATTACGCTGAATTCAGAAAAGATAGTGAATCTGAGATCACATAAGCTACCAAAATCTCACAGACAATTCACCTTGGATCACACGCAGGAACTTTCAGATAAAGGAATCGTAAGACATTCCCAATCTCCATTTAACTCTCCACTTTGGGTAGTACCCAAAAAAGGAAACAAACTGAGAATGGTCTTAGACTACAGAAACATTAATAAGGATATCGACCAAGACGCGTATGCCTTACCTGTTATCAGTGATATTCTTGACCATTTGGGACAAGCGAAGTTTTTCTTCGCTTTTGATATGAGTGCGGGTTTCCACCAAATTCCAATGAACAAGGCATCCAAAAAATATACTACAGTTTCAACATGTCAAAGCCACTACAAATACAATCCTATGTCTTTTGGTCTAATCATAAGAATAAAATAAAAATCATAAGAAAAATCCTAGAGGAGCACAACCAAAATTTGATTAAAGTATTTGAAAGGGTAAAGGCATTAGGACTAATATGAGAACCAACGAAATTCAAGTATTTACGACCGGAACTTGAGTATTTAGGGCATATACTCACCAAGGATGGATTCAAACCAAATCCATCAAAAACTCAAGCGGTCAAGAACTTTAAAATCCCTATCATAGTAAGGGAAATTCAGTCTTTCTTGGGTTTGACAGGGTACCATACATTTATAATGAGAACTTTTCTAGTATAGCAAGACCTCTCATTTAGCTAACCCAAAAAGAGACCATATTCGACTGGACACCCAAATACAATGAATGTTTTGAACAACTAAAGAACACTTTATGCTCAGCACCAGTACTACGATCCCCGAACTTCAATGAAACTTTTGTGCTCACCACAGACGCATCCAAACTTGGATCAGGTGCAGTATTATCACAGAAAGGCCATCCATGCTCGTTTATATCAGGAACATTGAACAAGGCAGAAGAAAACTATACCACTAGTGAAAAGGAATTGTTACCAATTGCATGAGCGGTCAAGTTAGGATAACAAACCAGGCCACAGGTTTTATCCCCGATATTCCCCTACACCCGCATGAGAAAGTACCCATGAACATATTCGGCCCGTTGTCAGAGACAAGAAGTGGAAATAAGTATATTTTGAGTATCCAAGATAGGTTAACGCGATACGCTTTATCACTACCAATGAAAAATGAAACTTCTGAAAGTATTCTGGATAATTTAATGGAACATTACATCTACGTGTTTGGGGCACCACATGTTATTATGACTGCATAATAATTTATATTTAATTTTATTATTTTATTTTTATTTTTTTAATAATTTATAACCTTTGACATTAATCACAATTATCAAGAGCCAAACAAACTTAATTTATTTTGTATAAAGAAGAAAAACCACGTATAACCTCATGTATGTAGTAACTTACGCGGTAAGCGATTAACGTCTACTAAAAACAGGTATCACAATCAATCCTAGAAGGGTAAAATTATAGATTTTGGAGGACCAAAAATTGTCTAGAAAGAGGGGTGTTACGATCGCGTGATATTATTCTATGCATTAATTCTCTTCAATTAATTATGTTCATCAGAGTTCGATTACATGTGTGCTTTGGGGTTTAAGTTGTGTTAATTATTAGATAAAATGTTGAAGTGGGCAAAGAGAAAAATAGATTCTTTGGAAAAAAGCTATATTAAAATTAGGTTCCTGTAGAGGTCGAAATAGAGTCTCCTTTGAAACGAATTTATTGTTTTGGGTTTCTTCCCAGTAAAAGGGGTTCCTTTTTGTTGCAGCTCCTTTGCAACCAAACATTAGTTCTAATGGAAACCTCAGTTTTGTATTTTGTATTTGTTTTTGTATTTCATATTATTGGAGTAAATGACGAGTTCGTTAGCCAGCCATTTTTGACCATCAGGAATGCTTTTTAAAAATGAAAAAATTCCATTATCCAGAAAAAATATAATTATATATGAAAAAAATTTTAATAGGCAAAATTGTTCACCTCAAAACCAAAAACTGTACAATATAAGGTAAAATATTTTTGAAAAATTGTTCATCTCAAAAAGATCTACAAATTTGGTTAATAAATTCCATTTTCCATTCAAACTATGCATGCAACAACAAAAATAGATGAAAAGAAAAGTTCTTCGAATAATCTAAAACTATAAACAAAAATCAATGTGGAATAAATAACCAACAATAAAATGATAAAATACGTGTGCTTTATTTTGTACTGTCCAAATCAGTAGTTGCGAACTGAGGCACAATGTTTAAAAAAATTTCACTTTCTGATAATTTTCTGGCCGAAAACGAAAGAAAAATTACAGTTTTCTCGGTTTTTACTTTGAATTTGAAAAAAGTATACACGTAATAAGTGTTCGTGGAGGACAATGATGCTGATATCATAATTTTTTGGCATTAGCAAGTAACAGTTTAAGAAAAGGTACAGGGCTAGCATCGTGCAACTTTTTCGAGTTATTCAAAAGAAATTTGTATTTTTCAAGTTTAAAGTTGAACCACTGTGATACCATTTAATTTTTTTAACTGCGAATCAACCTATTTCACTACTGGTTGAAAATTAATCATTTTTAGTGAACAGTTCAACAATTTTGTTGTTAATTTATATATTTTGTTTCAAGTTCGTCTTTTTTGGTAGTGAACTGATTTTCTTGTTCGAAAATTCATCTACATGCTTCAACGTTGAACCACTTTATTAAAATTTCATTGTATCAATTGTGTAGAAAATTCTAGTTCTTTTGAATCTCTTACACTATATGTGCCGCTAACTGTTAAGCGTTTTCTTATCTCAGAAATCATACGCTAATTTTTTCAAGCATAATTATCTTTTTAAACAATTCTTGTTCTGTTTCGTTATGGATAGTTATTTCATTCAGATCGGTTCCATTGCCATCAGAAAATGCTGATTAATAAGCGACATTGTATTAGAGATTTGACAAAACTAGAATTGACTCCAACTTTCCTATTGGAAGGAGGTGATATTAAATTTTTAAACAATCGCAAATTGTTTTTTACAATAAATATCACTCTTGACATTCATTAGCTTCGTCACTAATTCCAGATAATAATACATTTTCACGATTTATAGTGCAAAGTATTGTTAAAAAAATAAAATTGTTTACCTAATTTTCAAATTTCCTACACAATCCAATAATACTCTTAACATTCGTTCATTTCATTTGCTATTTTTCATTTTTTGATGCATTTTTCGGGCTCAAAGCTGGAGAATTCACAAACAGTTTGTACAAGTACTTTTTCTTTACATTTTTTCGAAGTTTTTAAAGAAAACCGCGACTAAAATGTTTTCCGTTTTGCTCAATAGTTCGTCACTTATATTCTTTTTATCTGATTATTAAACTGTTGAGATGAGTTGCAATATTCGCAAATCTATAACAATAAAAGTATCCTGATGACAAATATAAAATATGGAATTCATTTACCATTCAGTAAAGAAATTACTGGAGGTTCTCAAGATGAAATAAGATTAGAAATACACGTCTCTAGAAAAAGTCCTTTTTTCTGTCAGGCTATATTTTTTTATATGATAAATCACCTGATCTACATTATTTATGAAATCTGATGAAATCTTTTCAAATCTTTTCAAATCCCTTGAAATATGATGAAATAATAATTTAAAACTTGATCAAATCCTTTCAAATTTGATTCCAATTTTCCAAATCTCTTAAAATCGTTGCATCATAAGAAATCTTTTCAAATTTCTGAAATTCCGAGTAACCATACGATATCTTTTCAATTTACTTGAAAGTCACATTGTCGATAAAAGCAAGTCATTTTATCGTCAAAATAATACTTTGGAACTAAAAAATTAAAAAGTGTCAGAAATGTTGGTTCGATTTTTTTTCTTCTTTTAAAATGTTTGCTTGTTTTTAAATTGCAGTTAAATCCCTATATATTATACACTACAGCTGCAAAAATAATTTAAATTCTGTTAGCGGTGTGGGCGATATGATTTTTTCAAAAAACTCGGGTCTAAAAACTCAAAATCGTGTAAATCTCTGAATTTGGAATATTCAAAGAGAAAAAATTTGAATGGCCGTATAGGGATTAGCAGAAGATAAAAGGAAAGAAGCCTTGACAACCATATTACATTACCATTTAAATCTTTTTATTTATTCTTGATCCGACTGCAGATTACAAAGAATATTATATTCTTGTTTATATTTATTTATTGAAATAATGATACACATACCGTAGAGAATCTTCATTTGAAACAACTTTATTAAACCAACGTGGGAAGATTGGGTATTTTCTGCCTACATGACATTCCATCATTTCAAATTGGGTCATATCATCAACTGCACCGCTTAACATGTTTATTTTGCTTCTCGAATGACTTCTATGGGTCTTATATATTCCACGAAGAATCCCAGTATACTCAAGTATTGCAAAAACGTCACCTTCGGATGTTGATAATACAATATGTTCTCGGCTTGGCACGGATACAAATTTAGCAGGCTTTAACATCAATTGAATTCGGCTACCAGCAGGAAAAACGTATCTTCGAAACTCGAATTGCCGGTGCGGATTTGCCTGGGGAATAAGCCGAATATATCCAAGTCTTGCAAGTGTATATCCAAGTACTTCATGAGAAGGAGGCCTGCCCGGAGGAGACATTGACCTGACATCAAGAGGAGGTGCCTGAGGAGAAGTCAGGTGAAGTGAATTATGTCTGGCAGGAGAAGAATAACCAGGATCAAGTTCGCCATTGAGATTCCGTGCGGGCTGTAGTGAATCATAATTTGCAGACCCTTTGATAAAATTGTTAGGGAAGATTGGGTGATTTTTGCCTACTGGACAATCCCTCGATTCATCCGGAGTCAAATTATTAACTGCGCCGCTTATAATGTTTATTTTAATTCGCGACTGAGTTCTATCTGTCCTATATATTCCACGGAGAGTCTCACTAGAATCCAATATTGCAAAAACATCACCATTGGAATCTGACAATACAATATATTCTCGGGTTGGCCCAAACACATAGTTCATCTGATTTATTCGCATTCGAATTGGTTTATCGGTAGGAAAAACGTATCTTCGAAATTCAAATTGCTGGTTCTGATTTGTTCGAGGAATAAGCCGAACATATCCGAGTTGTTCTATTGTACATCCAAGAACATGATCAGTAGGAGGCGCGCCAGGAGGAGACTTGGACCTGGCACGAATAGGAGTCTCCTCAAGAGTAGAAGACCGTTCAGGTGGATGTTGTCTGATAGAAATGGAAGAACCAGGATTACGTTCTCCATAAGAATTCCATTCGAACTGCAGCGAATCGTAATTTTCATAAGCTTTAAGAAAACTGCTTGGGAAGATTGGGTGATTGCTGCCTACTAGACAATCCCAAATTTCATCTGTGGTCAAATTATAAATTTCGCCGCTTATCATGTTCATTTTCACTCTCGGATTATGTCTTTGTGTCCTATATATTCCACGAAGAACTCCGCTAGACGCTAATATTGCAAAAATATCACCAGTGGATGTTGATAATACAATATATTTTTGGACTGGCAGGGGAGTATATCTCTTTCCATCTGCTTTCCAACTAATTGGTTTATCACCTGCAAAAATGTAATTCCGAAATTCGAATCGAAGGTTCCGATTTGTGCGGGAAATAAGCCGAATATATCCAAGTTGTCCAAGTGAATATCCAAGTACTTTAATAGGAGAAGGACTTCTAGCAGGAGATTCGGACCTTGCACGAAGAGGAGGCTCTTCTGTAGAAGTCCGGTCGGGCGTATGTTGTTTGCCAGCAGCAGAAGAAGAAGAAGAAGAAGGACCAGGATTACGTTCGCCATGAAGATTCCGGTCCGACTGTGAACTGCATTCTGCAAAAAGAAATAAAAATTCTTTTTTTTTGTTCAGAACATTTGTGTCTGATACCTTTGGCTGAATTCAATGTTTCTTTGCAAAAAGCATACTTCTGTTGACTCAATCGAAATTATGCAAAATAACACTTACCAAGAAATCGTTTCAAGAGAAAAGAACATTAGACGCATTGTTAATACATGTTAGTCATATTTAGTTAAGTTTAGTTACATTTTGAGTTGAAAATGATTGTGCTGTCAAGGTACGGTATTTGAAACAAAATCTCATTTGCAAACAACCTTCAGACTAGACGGGTGCAAAAAAATTTCGATCCGATATGAATTTTGAAAGTTTCAATTAAATGTTGAGAAAATTAAATAATTTTTAATTCTTTATTTACAAAATCCAACAAGTTTCAATTGTAACTCTTTTAAATTGTGGAAACTTGAATGTGAAATCTTTAAAATTGAAGAGTTTTTAATTTCGAAAATCGTCAATCAAAAATTATGCGTGCTTTTAGTTTCAGCATTGAATATTATGTAATTTTGATTACTCACATTTACAATTTTTTGAATTTGCAGATTTAGAATTGTAAAGTTTTGACTTTTGATCTTCTAAATCAGCAAAATTGAAGAATTTTGATACACATTCAACATTGAAGAATCTTCAATTGCAAATCTTCAATATATTCAAAATTTCATGATAAATAACTGTAAATATTATGAATAATCTAAATTAAGCAACTCGCCGACTGAAATTAAAATTGCGTGAAAGCCGATGTAGCTATTTCAATATTTATTTCAAATTATAATGATTATTTATTATATTTCATAGTACTTCAAATTTAAGCATATATTTCAATTTGATAATTAGACAACTAAAAAGCCTTTATCGTTTGAATGTTTATAATAGTAATCAGTAAATAAAAAATTACTTGTTCAAAGTGAAATTGTTATTAGTTTACATTCGTAGAACTACTTTATGAATACGCGCTTTTTAATTAAGATGGACAGATTATATATAATCCAAATTCATCAGGATAAAAGTTATGGAGTAGAGAAGTTTATAAACACTTTTATCACAAATAAAATAGTTCCAATTTCTCCTTTTCCTATTTTCTATAAGAAATTTGGGAAAAAAATTGATTAAAATTTTTTTTTAAATATAAGTGTAACACAAAAGTGAATAAGTGAGGTTAAGAAATGTAATTGACGTATTTACCTTTAGGATCTTCCGTTTAGTTTACATTTCTATTTGAAAAATTTCAACCTATGTTGATTTTTTAAAAATTAGTTGAAAAGTTACAAATTTGTAATTAAAATTAATAATTTATTATAAAACGTGGTGTAAACATCGAAAACACAACTGTCGTTTTGCTCCATTTGTCACACGAGAAAAAGAGAAAGAGAAACATTAACAAAGATAGAAATAGCAATGCCGTATCATCAATTTATATCAAAAGGTACTACAATTTCTAAATAATTCTAATAACTAAAATTAAACAAAAGAATTAAAAATTATCAACAATCAATACAAATTGTAATGTTACATACTGCTGTTGATAATTAATTGAAAGTAAGTAAAAATTCACCAATTTGAAAAAATTTAGAAGATCAAATATTCACAATATAAGTTATCTATAGTTTTAAATTTAAAATTAGGAAAATTTTGTTAAATTTGTTTTTGTTAAATTGAGAGTTAGATAAGATTACACTAACAACATAATTAAACATTAATAAAATTGAAATTTTGTAACCAATTTAATAAAAAGAATATAAAATTAATATTTGAAATTTGAAATTTTTAACTAATTTAATTATGTTATTGTAATCCTATCTAATTTTTAATTTAACAGAAAAAAATCTAACCAAATCTTTCTAAATTCAAATTTACAACAATAGATACCTAATTTTGCGAATATATTTTTCAATAATAATAATAATAATAATAATAATAATAATAAAGGGATGTGGCGACCCCATCGCCCGAGAGCTCCGGCTCTTGCAGT
>CAKNYM010051846.1:83458-121268 GCA_932195095.1 Andricus curvator | reverse complement strand
TACATAGAGAGACACAATGAGGCTCTAAAAGTGTTATATTACCATCTTCGACACTTCTATGGTGTTGATCTATTGCTCGTCTTGCCATACGCCCAGGGGGAACTCGAGTCCGTTGTGGAGAATGATCAGTGTAAGATCTACTGGAATTTCTCATTCTCGACCACTCAACGTATCAGTGCTACGAAGCCTGATATTGTCCTCCAAGATCTGAAGAACAAGATCATTTACGTGATTGAATTCTCGGCACCAGCCGATGATAATATCACGGCAAAGGAGGAAGAAAAACGGGCGAAATATCAAGCACTTCTTTTCGAGCTGAGCAGGCTGTAGCAAGGCTTCAAAGTCCATCTTGTAGTTCTCATAATCGGCTGTCTTGGAGGCATGAAAGCTTCATTTATTAGCCAACTCAACAAGATTCCGGCTTGCCAGCGTCAGGCTCATTCCATCGCGAACCGGATGCAAAAGGCTGTTCTTCTGGGATCACTTCATCTGGTCCGTCAACACTGTTCCTCATAACATTCTACAAATATTGGTAGCTCTAAAAAAGTATCCAGAGGTGAAACTTCATCTCCAACTGTCCCGTCTGCCGCGTAAGATCATCCGCGGCTAGAGACCTGACTCCAAGGAACAGTGTTGCCCGATGTTTTCTCGCGTAAATTTCCCGCTCTTGCTTACCTTCTAGGACAGAAGGAGCAGAAGCGGATGACGTACACGTTCCAGTTGCGTCGGGATTGGTTGCTTTTAAAGAACCATGATCGTAGCTTCCGGAGCCTACAACTTCTCAAATAATTTTTAATAATTTTTTCAAATCAGTGAATTTTTACTTAAATTCTTTATATTATTGTAATTTTTAATTACATTCAATTAATTATTAACAGCAGTATGTAACATTTCAATTTTTAATGATTGTTAATAATTTTCAATTCTTTTGTTTAATTTTAGTTATTAGAATTATTCAGAAATTTTAGTACCTTTTGATATAAATTGATGATACGGCATTGCTATTTCTGTCTTTGTTCATGTTTCTCTTTCTCTTTTTCTCGTTTGAAAAATGGAGCAAATCGATAGTTTTGTTTCGGCTGTTTACACAACTCTTTTTACTAAATTATTAATTTTAATTATAATTTTGTAACTTTCAAACTAATTTTTCAAAAATCAACATAAGTTGACAATGTTTATCTAGAAATGTGAACTAAAAGGAAGATCCTAAGGGTGAATACATCAATTACATTTCTTAACCTCACTTATTCACTTTTGTGTTACACTTCTATTTAGAAAAGTTTTCATATCAATTTTTTTTAGAAAAATTAGAAAAGGAGAAATTGGAACTATTTTATATGTGATACGGGTGTTTATAAACTCCTCTACTCAATAACTTTTATCCTGATGAGGAAAACTAAAAGTTTTCGAAACGTCGAATTTGGAATGAAGGAGCCTACAAATGAATTCTTTTGGTCTGAAGTATGTCCTTTTACCATCTTTAACATTATATTTTTATTAATTATATCACTCAGACAAAGAACATCGCTTTCCAACATCTTTTCTAATCTGACTATGAATATAAAAGAAATATTGATCAGTTGTCGCTATACTTTTATTTTTACTAACGACTTGTTTCGGTTTATTGATGGACTATGGTTACTTAATTGAAAGAAAGTATGTAAAAAAGAAAAAAACTGATTCAATATAAGGCACATCCAATATAGGATTTTCCGACGCACGGGCCAATCGAATCCAAAAATCCGGTTCGGAAATAAACCCAATTCGAATCGAAAATATCATATTCCATCCGACGAAATGCATCATTGTGAATAATGTAACTGAAATTGAAAATTTTAAGGAAATTGATAATTTTTTCTTTCTTTTCTTACATTTTTTTACTATGAGTAACTTTTTTAACTTGAATTATTATATTTTATAACTGGTACACCGTATTCCAAAATCACTTGAAACAATGTGGAACAAGTAATATGAAATTATTATTTTCCTAAAAAGAAGTTGAAACTTCTTCAGGACTGACCTGAAACTGAAGTTTCAGGTTATGTTGTTCTTATATATGGATTCTCTACTATGCCTGTGATTGGACCGAGTGCCCCATGGTGGGGACTGGTCGAACTTGATTGGCCAATCAAGTCTTTTTTTTAAAACCCGGGAGGACGGAAAGCCAAACCGGATTAGTATTATATCCATTGTCCCTATTGATGTTATTAGGGTGTTTTAAGATTTCGATTGCTTCTCTATGTTTTTTGGAAATTTATTGCACGTTTTTGCGATGACGCTTGTTTTGTCAAATAAAATTCTATGTCCTGTTTCGATATGATGCTCAGCTACTGCTGATTGCGTGAAATGTTTTAGCCTGACTTTACTCTCATGTTCCTTTACTTGTTGGCTCACCGCTCTCCCGGTTCCTCCAATATATACTTTGCCACAAGAACAAGGGATTTTACATACTCCTGGATCACTGAAAGGTTCCTTTTTATCTTTAGGGTTGTTTAGAAGTTGTCCTATTTTCGCAGGTGACTTAAATATAGTTTGGATGTTGTGTTTCTCGAGAATTTTTCCTATTTTTTCTGTGATACCTTGAATGTAGGGTAGGATGGTGATCGTTTTTCTCTCTCTTTCTTTAGCAGATTGTGTCGACTTGTTTTTTCGAGTGTATTTTGTTATTGCTTTATTAATTTATTTGTTTTATTAATTTATTTGTTTGTGTAATCGTTTTGAATTAGCATTTGTTTAAGATTTTGTAGTTCCTTTTGTGTGTTATCTGTATCTGTTATGGAGATAGCTTTGTATACAAGGGTGTTTATGACCGATTGCTTTTGAGATGGGTAGTGGTGGGAGGAGGCATGTAGGTATCTGTTTGTATGGGTGGGTTTTTTGTAAACTTCGTGTCCTAATGTGTTATCAGATCTTTTGTAAACTAGTACGTCCAAGAAAGGTAATTTTCCGTTTTGTTCAATTTCCATGGTGAACTTGATATTAGGGTGTATTTTATTGATGAAATTGAAGAACTTGTATAGTTCATCTAGTCCATGTCTCCATATGACAAAAGTGTCGTCAACGTAACGGCACCAAAATTCCGGTTTAAGCTTGGATTTGTTAAAGATTTTAGATTCTAGATTTTCCATAAAGATGTTGGCTATTACAGGTGAGATTGGAGACCCCATTGCTGCTCCTGAGGTTTGTTCGTAGAATTGGTTATTGAAAGAGAAGTAGGTATTAGTGAGACAGTGTTCTATTCAAGGTGTGAGATTGGAGGGGAAGTTCTCAAAGGATTTAACAATATCGATTGTATCAGAGATTGGTACTTTTGTAAAGAGAGATACTACGTCGAAACTCACTAGGATGTCTTGGGGTTGCATGTGAATCTGTTGTATCTTTCTGATGAAGTCAAAAAAATTTTGGACGCGTGTGATAGAGTTTCCTGTGAAAGGATTCAGTTTTTTGGCGAGAAAGTGTGCTAGGTTTTAAGTTCGTGAGTTTATTGCGCAGACGATCGGTCTGAGTGGGATGTTGTTTTTGTGGATTTTTGGGAGTCCGTAAAGTTTTGGTGAGATGGGATTAGTAGGTTTCAATGTAGATATTGTTTCGCTGTCAAGTTTTGAGTATTTTAGAAGGGTTTTTGTTTTGCTGACTATTGTTTTTGTGGGGTCTTTTTCGGTTTTTATATGTATTGTCAGTAAGAAGGTCCATGATTTTGTTGTTATAGTCTTCTTTATTCATTATTACTGTTGCGTTGCCTTTGTCTGCGGGTAATATTATGATGTCTTTGTTCTGACTGAGTTCTTTAATTGCTGTTTTTTCTTGTTTTGTTAAGTTTAAGGAGGGAAGTTGGGCTTGGGGTAAGATGTTGGCCGTCCTACACCGTATGTCATTTGCTTTTTCGGTTGGCAGGGTATATATTGTGGATTCCAAATTACTGATGATTCCTTCTTTCGGGATTTTTGAGGGAGCTACTGCAAAATTATGTTCTTTAGATAAGGCTGAAATCATTCCATTGCTGAGAGGATGGTTAGAGATGTTTTTTACTGTGTTAGTTAATGGTGCGTGCCTTACTGGCAGTAATTTGTCAAATTTTATTTTTTTGTTTTTGAGTGCAAAAATCTTTAATCCGTTGGGATTGCTCAAAAGATATGCGGTCCAATGTAGACCAAATATCAAATCTGAGAGTGTTTGATAGGAACAGGTGAAGTTTCAATAGTTCTTTGCAGGTAGACTGTAAGTTAAATTTGGTATGTTTTATTCTTTCTTTCAAGAGAAGCAAACTTGTTTTATGTAGAATTGGATTTAAATGTTCCCAAAATGGTTTTTCAACTGTAAGAATTTTGGGACGATGTTATTGTCCCTACACTGTTTTAAGAAAGCTAAAGATGTTAGTAGCTTAGCTTGAGAAGACCTGAACTTACTAAAAGTGTTAGTTTTAGTAAGAAAACTCTCCCCGTAGAGTTCTTATAGATAGATAGATGTAATGCTTTCGCGATGATTCATTATAATAAATTTAAAATTTTAAGTTTAATATTTTAAAATTTCAAATTAAAGCTTTTTCGTGTTTACATCGTGTGCGAAACTATGAATATTGCCGACGTTTCGTGAACATTGCAGTTCACTTCTTCAGGGCTGACGATTGAAACCCGAAAAAGCTTTAATTTAAAATTTTTGAATATTAAACTCAAGTGGTACTAAAATGAGACCACTGGTCCCAGAATCGTTTATTTTGCTTCAAAAATAACAGCATGAGGTTATCCTATTCAAAAATAGGACGCGAAGAAAATGATACTGTGAAAAAAGAAATCTCTAGTTTTTGCAGTCTAAATATACAAATGGCTATTATATGACTATAAGCTGGAACGGGGGACATAAGTTTCGCTCCACAGGTCTGAGAAATAGCCGTATTCATGCATTTAGTATATAAAATATAATAAGAATTATAGATATATTATATAATTATATTCACCAATGGAATGAAGAATGACCGCCAAAGTGAGAACGAATGCATAGATCGTCCTCATTTTCGCAAAGTAGAGAAAAAACTGATCAATGATTCAGTGAATAATTTGGTTAACAACTGTATCTGAGGAATATTCCATTGCATCATCAGACTACAAATATATACACAATTAGCTGTTATCTCGCATATATGTGAGATAACGACGTTGTTAGTGGCTTGATTTTTCTTCGCAGATAATTATATCATTTCACATTTTTTATTATGATCATTAGAATGACGACATTCTCTGTCAACACAACTTTCGATGATCATAGCCAATTGAATTTTCCTTTTGTACGATTTGGCCAAATTATGTAATATAAGAGAAAATATTAACAAAAAAAATGGTTCATCTAAAAAAAATCAACAAATTTAATTGAAAAATTCCATTGAAACTGGGTATGTAACAACAAAAATCAGTGAAAAGGAAAGTTCTTCAAATCATCTAAAACTACAGAGAAAAATTAATGTGAAATAAAGAACAAACAATAACACGATAATATACGTGTGCTTTACTTTGTAATGTCCAAATAAAATATTCTAACCGAAAGAAGGGAAAAAATCACAGTTTCCAAGGTTTCTACCTTGGATTAAAAAAAATGTATACACTTAATGAGTGTGCGTGAAGGCCAATAACCTACTGCACCACGTAAGGTTCAAAATTAGATTAAAAATACTTGACAACTTGTAACTTTACAAATGAAAATAATTATTTTCTGAAAAATTTCATTAAAAAACATCTGTAGCATTTTTCGGGCACAATACAGGGGGATTAGGACTACAAGGAGGGTGAAATTTTAAAGTTGATCATGTTCATATCATGTTAATCATGTTCACTTTTACTATTTTTAATTTTTATTCAGAAATTATTATAACGTCAAGAAACTGTATTTAAAAACAGAATTTCAGTTCAGACCCTATTTTAGTCTTGTCTCGTAATTCAGTTTTATTTCCTAATTGTAATAAAAATGCATGTAATAAATCTGTATACATTTATGATTATCCCCTTCTATATTAACATCATTGTAAATGATTCAATTGAAATTTTAAACATTTTCCTACTATAAGTAACCTTTTCAATTTTTTTTTATTTCTAATTTACATAAAAAAGCAGCACATTATAATACGTCCTCAATGGTAAGAAATATTTAGAAACATATTTAAGAAAAAAAAGAAGCCAGTTCAATAAATTTAGTCACAGACTGGACACTCTTTTTCCTATTTCTCTCTTTACCCCTTTTCTCAAAAATTCATTTTTTCTCCTGTTTTAAAAAAAAATTTATTTTTTCCCTGAAATGAACTAAACTGAAAGATTAGAACCTAATAAGAAAGTCTAACGATCTGTGCTGGACAATGAACACATTTTATTAAAAAAATTTCTATGCAGGTTGATGATTGTAGCGCCTTCTGAAAAATTGTTTTTTTTTTGGCTTGATATTCAAGTTTTTTGTTGAAAAATTAAATATTTTGTTGAAAAATTGAATATTTTGTTGAAAATTCGTCTCCTTCCATTGAAAGTCTATAACTCTTTGTTTGTAAGTCCAACTGTTTGACGGAAAATTAATTGATTTGTTGAGGTTCAACCATCTGTTTTCAACTTAGTTGAAAAGTAGTATACAATTTTTAACATATTAAGAGATGATTTAAATTTGGACTGACTTTTTTTAACAAATGTAGAACATATTTGCGCAATTAAAAATATATGCTCTGCTGCAAGTTAAACATTTTTGAAGAATTGATAAAAACAAATTTTAAGCGTAGATTGTCTTAGATCCAAATGGATCAAGCTGCAGCTACATAAGTACAATGGGCGCTTTAAGAAAGATTAATTCGGATTTGAAAAAAACTACGCTTTACAATTTTTTAAATTAATTCATTGTGAATGTTCAACCCGTAACAGTGCATATCTTTTTTATTTTGCAAATATTGTCTACATTTATTAGAAAACGTCAAGAACATTTTTTTATTACAATGAACATTTCCTAACCTCAAATTTGAAGCATCTGGCAATATGTTCAAAATTGTATGCTATTTTTCAACTAAGCGTTATTATTGAATAAATACAAAATTCAGTGAAACATTACAAAACAAAATATACGTCAATACAAATTTTGTGATATAAGAATCCATGACTCTTACTCTCGGTATTTGAATTCTTGTAAACTATCACAAATCCATAAATTCATCTAAACAATTCTCTTCCTTAAATTCTTTTCATTAGAGTTCGGTTACATGTATGCTTTAAAATTAGAGTTTTGTTATTAATTAGATAAAATATCAAAGTGGACAAAGAGAAATATAGATTCTTTGAAAAAAACTCTATTCAAATTGCATTCCAATAAAGGTCTAAATAGAGTCTTCTTTAGAACTGATTCATTGTTTTGGATTTCTTTCCAGCAAGAAGGGTTTATTTTGTTGCAGCTTCTTTGGAATCAAAAATTAGTTTTCATGAAAATCTTCAGTTTGTTTTGTGTTAAAGGAAAGGACGAGTACGTTAGAATCTGTTCGTTAAAACCAACGGAGCTTCAGCAAGAGAGAATTCACAATCAAAAAATTAAAGTTGTCGATGCTTTACATTTAATTTTAAAAGGACTGTGCATAAATGTGGAGGAAGTACAAAGACCCATTTTCTTCATGCTTGTATTCAGTTTGCTCAACATTATTTGCAAGTCTTCGATTGACTGCCATAACAACCTCATCATCTGCGGAGGCTAACCCACGTACCTTCACTCTTTGCAAAGAGAAAGATAAACTCTTTGGAAATAGGCTTTATTGAAATTATTTCTTTAGAGGTCCAAATAATTTCTCCTTCAAAATTAATTCATCGTTTTGGGTTTCTTTCCAGCAAGAAGGGTCCTTTTTTGTTCAATGAAAATCACTGTTTCAAGTATCCGCCAAAATAAGTTTTAATTTCCACGGCTCTGTGCGCAAGTACGCGCGAATGTTTCGCGCGAAGCAGAGCGATTTCGATGTTCCGGTAGAAAATGAGCCAATGGAAATTACGTTAATACTTGTGGCTTTATTTTCTGCCGGAATAGAGGAAAAGGTGGGGAAAACAGCGTCGACGGGTGTTAATTCGTTTCTACGCTCATGTAAGAGCAACATTTCTTCGAAAGTAATTTTAAAATGTTTGAAACGCCACGTTTGGCGGTGCGAATTTTGTGCCATGACCAAAAAGGTAAGTTCAATGATTATCGAGAAATTGTGTGTGTGTTTTTTCATTTCGAACAATGTTCGCATTTTTTGCGCTCAAAAAATATTTTCAGCATTGCGTCTGTCTTTACCGTATTTTCTGTCGTCTGTCTCTATTGTCTTAAAGTCTGTTCATTATATGTTAGCGAATTCCAGGATACGAATTTTATTAATTCTGGAAGGAGATTTTTTTTCGCAAATGAGCGACTCAAAACAAGACATGAGGAATCATTAAACTGCTAATTGTCATCAGGACGCCACACTCGTACGGCCTTCATCTACTGGCGCGATACTGCGAAGCTTTCCCTGCTGCTGTCAATCGAGCTTATAATCAGATTTTTTCTTTTACCTCGTAGTTAACAATACCATTTTGTTTTTTATCAAGAGTTTACTAATTTGAACGAATTTATATATTTTTAATATAGCAAGCGTATAAATAGATGTATCTGTGTGTGTGAAAATTTGATTTAAGATTTATGCTTGTTTCTTTTGATGCGATACGGATTTTTCCATGATTTCTATTGATAATTTTATCGAACGACATTTTACATATTAATTTGAGGTATAATATATTTGCCATTTGAATCTGTGTATATATTTACAATTTCTTCATTTACCTCTGCCTATTTTCATTTGTGCTGAATTTCGTGTTGATATCACTAATGAGTAATCACGTGCTTTCTCTTTGGAACTTATTTCGATAAATGAAAACATTTTATTGTAAATTAGAATCACATTAATTTTAAATATGTATTTCATACAGAACTTTAAATTAAAGCATTTGATCGGTTTTACAGTTGATACATTTAAATAAATATCAATAACCATTTTTATTACATGTTGCAGCTCCTTTGGAACCAAAAATTAGTTCGAATGGAAACCTTCAGCTTTTTCTGTTTTCAAGGAAAAGACGACAGTCATTTTTAAACAACGGTTCTAGTTTGTCTATCGAAAATGCTGTTTGAAAAATAAAAAATCCCATTTTCCAGAAAATCTATACCTATTTTCTATCTATACACATATTTTTGTTTTAATCGTAAAGAAGAATATTTGAAAAAATTCCATTCCCCGTCTAAACTGTGCAATATAAGATCAAATATTTCTAAAAAATTGTTCATCTTAGAAAGGTCTAGAAATTTGGTTGAAAAGTTCTATTTTCTATTCAAACAATGCATGCAATAGCAAAAATGGGTAAAAAGAAAAGTTCTTTGAATAACCTGTAACTACGGACAAAAATCAATGTGAAATAACTAACCAACAATAAAATGATAAAATAGGTGTGCTTTATTTTGTACTGCCCAAATTAGAAGTTGCGATCTGAGGCACAATGTTTTAAAAAAATCACGTTTTAGAAATATTCTAACCGGAAAAGCGAGAAAAATTACAGTTTTTTTTTATTTGAAAAAAGTGTACACGTAATAAGTGAGACTGCAACACGTAAGCTTTGAAATGATGCGTAACCTAGCTTATTTTTGAAATCGGTCTTGAGCTGATATCATAATTTTTTGTTATTAGCATATTACGGTTTAAGAAAAGGTACAGGGCTAGGATCGTACGACTTTTTCGAGTGACTTTAGAAAAATTTGACTTTTTCAAGTTTAGAGTTGAACTACTTTGTTAAAGATTAATTTTATCAATTGAAAAACCACCTCCTTGGTTGAAAATTGAACTATTTTGTTAAAATTTAATGTTTGTATCTGGTAATTAACCCATTTCACTGCTGCTTAAAAATTAATCATTTTCAGTTAACAGTTGAACAATTTTGTTGTAAATGTATATATTTTGTTTGAAATTCGTCTTTTTTGGTAGTAAACTGACCTTCTTGAGTAAAGATGCAACTACATGCTTGAAATTTGAACTACTTTAAAGTTGTATTATTCATTATATTTATGGAAAAGTATCTAAGAGTGGACCTCTTCGACGAAGAATGTGTGGATCTCGGGACAGTGAGAGTACGTGGGTTAACCTTTGCAGATGATGAGCTTGTTATGGCAGATTCAATCGAAGATTGACGAATATTACTCTTAGCATTCGTTCATTTTATTCTTTGCGGCATTTTTCGGGCACAATGCAGGGAATTTACAAATAGTTTGTAAAAGTAATTCTTTTTCCCATTTTTTCGAAACACAGAAAGAAAGAAGCCTCAGGAATCATGATACACTGGTTTTGTAATGTGATTACCAGTTACATACACTTAGATCTGAGTTCATGAGATAGAAAAGATACTGAGAGTAGGAAAGTTGTTTACCAAATGATAGACGAACAAGAAAATAATCCAAATTTGTTCACTTTTTGCATTGATATACAATTTTAAATAATAATAATTAAAAAATCCTTTCCACATATCAGTTGAAAATTCAATAAAAATTTTTCTAAAGACTAGAATCTAAGATCAATTAGGAATTGAATTCTACAGGATATCCCTAATTATGTTATTTGATTTCGCCCTGCTGTGTCTGTTGTTGCGCATGGATAATGAGGCAGCGCGACTATACTAAAAAATTAATATCTCCGAAAGCTAAAAAGTGTCTTTTAGTTTTGCTGTCGACGCAGAAAATCATGAACAATCGAAATATTTATACTTACAAAAAACCAAAAGAACGTTTATGAGCGCAAAATCGAATCAGAAATTTGGTTTCATTTTTCTTTCTTCCTTTTAAAATTTTTGGTTTGTTTTTAAATTGCATTCAAATCCCTATAGATTCTATACTCTAGATCCAAAAATCATCAAAATTCTGATAGCGGTGTGGGCGATATGGCGTTTTGAAAAAACTTGGGTCTGAAAATTAAAAATCGGGTAACTCTCTGAATTTTGAATATTCGAAGAACAAATTTTTGAATGACCCCATCGCGATTGGTAAAAGATAAAAAATAAATAAACCTTGATAAGCATACTACATTAGCATTCAAATATTTTTATTCACTTTTGATCCGAATACAGATTGCAAAGAATATTAACTGAATTAATGATACACATGCTGTAGAGAATCTTCATCTAAAACAACTTCATTAAACCAACGTGAGATTTTGTATTTTGCGCCTACACGACATTCCTTCATTTCAGATGGGGTCATATCGTCAATTTCACCACTTAACATGTTAATTTTGATTCTTGAATGATTTCTATCTTTCTTATATATTCCACGAAGAATCCCAGTATATTCAAGTATGGCAAAAACGTCACCATTGGATGTTGATAATACAATATGTTCTCGGGTTGGCACGGGCACAAGTTTACTATGTTTTAACATCACATTTATTCGGTTATCGGCAGGAAAAACGTATCTTCGAAACTCGAATTGCTGGAGCAGATTTTCCTGGGGAATAAGCCGAATATATCCAAGTTTTGCAAGTGTATATCCAAGTACTTCTTGAGAAGGAGGCCTGCCTGGAGGAGAACTGGGAGAATACCGGGTAGGTGAACGTAGTCTGACAGGAGAAGAATAACCAGGATCATGTTCGCCATTGGGATTCCGTGCGGGCTGTAGTGAATCGTAATTTGCAAATGCTTTAATAAAACTGTTTGGGAGGATTGGGTGATTTTTGCCTACTGGACAATCCCTTATTTCAACTGGAGTCAAGTCATGAACTGCGCCGCTTACAATATTTATTTTTATTCGCGACTGAGTTCCACCTGCCCTATATATTCCACGCAGAGTCTCACTATGATCCAATATCGCAAAAACGTCACCATTGGATGCTGATAATACAATATATTCTCGGGTTGGCCCCAGCACATAGTACAGCTCACTTATTCGCATTCGAATTGGTTTATCGGTAGGAAAAACGTATCTTCGAAATTCGAATCGCTGATTCTGATTTTTGCAAGGAATAAGCCGAACATATCCAAGTTCTTCTATTGTAGATCCAAGTACATGATCAGTAGGAGGCATGCCAGGAGGAGATTTGGACCTGTCACGAATAGTAGACTCCTCAGGAGACCGTTCAGCTGAATTTGGTCTGACAGGAGAAGAAGAACCAGGATTATGTTCGCCATTAGAATTCCATTCGAACTGCAGCGAATCGTAATTTTCAGAAGCTTTAAGAAAACTGCTTGGGAAGATTGGGTGATTGCTGCCTACTGGACAATCACTAATTTCATCTGGGGTCAAATTATCAATTGCGCCGCTTATCATGTTCAATTTTACTCTCTGATTAGGTCTTTTCGGCCTATATATTCCACGAAGAACCTCGCTATACGCTAATATTGCAAAAATGTCACCATTGGATGTTGATAATACAATATATTTTTGGGCTGGCAGGGGAGTATATGTCTTTCCATCTGCTCTCCAACTAATTGGTTTAATGGCTTCAAGAATGTAACTTCGAAATTCGAATCGTAGGTTCTGATTCGTGCGGGAAATGAGCCGAATATATCCAAGTTGTCCAAGTGAATATCCAAGTACTTTAATTGAAGGAGGCCTGTTGGCAGGAGACTTGGACCTGGCACGTAGAGGAGGTTGCTCTCTAAAAGTCTGGTCAGGAGTATGTTGTTCGCCAGCAGCAGAAGAAGAAGGACCAGGATTACGTTTGCGACGAAGATTCCGGTCCGACTGTGAACTGCATTCTGCAAGAAGAAATACAAGATATATATTTTTTTCAGCACGTTTATGTCTAATAACTTTGGCTTAATTCAATTTTTTTTGCAGAAAGTATCTGTCTGATAATTCAATCAAAATTCTGCAAAATGATTCCAAAATTTAATAACTTCTTACTCCATAAACGAACAGTTTTTAATATGTCAAATTTGGCAAATATTTTTGCTCTGTTTTCACTGTCAAATAAGACTTACCAATTATATCAAAAGAAAAGAACATAAAATACAATAAGAAATATAGGTATATTATATTATTATATTCACCAGTAGAATTAGCGATGACCGCCAGAGTCAAAACGAAACTATAGACGATCCTCATTTTCGCAAAGTAGAGAAAAAACTGATTAATGTCTCAGTGAATAATTTGGTTAAGGAATGTATCTAAGAAATATTCCATTGCATCATCAGAGTACGAATGAAGCCTAGGCCGAGATAACGTTGGATCAACAAAAATACATTTATTGCAAGACTATGTTCATAGTATATGGCACTAGATTTTTGCTCAAGAATATTCTATTCTAGGTCGTAGTATATTACATAGAGTAAATAATGCCATATAACCATCTATTTCATCATTGATCACAGTTTGAATAATTTCAGAAAAATAGATTTTTGTTGATCTAACGTTATCTCTGCCGAGGCTTCAATTATATACATAAGTAGTAAATGGTTACATATTATCGTTAAAAACAACAACGCACATGAATAATATAAAGGTATGACGCGATCTTCTTACCTAGCTCTTACAATTAGTTAGTTACAATTTTGGAGTCGAAGAGGATTAAAAAAACATATTAGATGAAATTAGTCAATATTTATAAAATTTGATTCTCAATGTTGGAATAAAAAGGGGATATATGATATTAATGATTATTATGAGAACATTTTTTGAATTGATATCTAGTTTTCATTTGTAAATATAATGTTAACTTAATTTGGGTGTTCGGACGAGTTTCAATAACATTTTGTGCTTTAGATTTCTAATTATAATTTTCTTGATTTTTTATATTGTTTTTCATTTTTTGAAGGTTTTAGTAATACATGTTTTTAAACAGTATACCTGCTTAATTTTGGTAAGTTAAATTTTGAGAAAATTTGTCTGAGCGCAAGTACAAGCGACGAATGGTTCCAGAACCATGGGTAAGGTGTTTTCAGATGTGGAAAACATTAATTGTTTTTAAAGACGATAATTTTGAATCTGTAATTTTATTTATACTATTGTTTCCTTCTTTTTTAATAAATATGATTTCAGCAAAGCATCTTCTGTAGTAATTAGAATTTTGGTGTAATATTTCAATATTATCCCAGTCGATATAAGAAGTATCACCATAATGGAATCTAATTCAATTTTTTGCAATTACTTTGTCCCCATGAAAATTAATTGTAATTATTTGTTTTTTGTCTTCAATATCTTTCTGTTGGAAGTCATTATTTTGAATGTTACTCTGCTTTTTTTTGTATTTCTGTTAGTCTTTTTTTGAATATGTTTTGCAGTGAATTCTATTGGATAACTATTATAATGGAGTAGTTTTTTTACTATATGAAGATTATCATTGGGAAAGGTTTTCTCAGAAAGTAGTATTGCGGAGTCTATGTTTTTTATAATTGCAATTTTATGTTGTGTAGGGTGATTTGAATAGACATTTAGAAGTCTACCAGAGTGAGTATTCTTTCAAAACCAATTTGTTTTTATATTATTATTATTGTCTCTAGTAATTTCAACATTTAAAAAACTAATGGAATGTAGTAAGTTTTTACTATAAATTTTAATCAATCTAGAACTTCAATTTCAAGATCCTGCATGACTGTATCGGCTGAAGTTTCAGATGTTGGGGACCCCATTGTGATGCCAAAGGTTTGTTTGTAGTAAGTATCATTGAGTTTAAAAATAATGATTCCATTAGAAACATAATTCCTTTTTTAAAATTCATCGCTCAGAATATTTGTAGTATTTTTATTTATATTCCATCTTTTTTCAATACCCTTTAGAACCAATTCCAATGGAACGTTTATAAAAAGGGACGAGACATCAAGAGATAAAAGAATGTGATAATCTGGGATATTTTCTTTTGTTATGGTTTCCTTAAATAAAATAGAATTAATATATAAATTTATCCCCATGATTTTTTCCGATCAAAAAAAATTATCAGAGTTACAGCATTTACAAAATTTTAAAAATCAAACGAAAATTAAAATTTTAAGCCAAACAACGCACGAGATAAAAAAACGGCAGGAAAATAAAAACGTTGCTTTTTAAAAGTCCTGTAAGATTATCATAACAATTACGAAACAAGCTACGATAAAAAATATCAAGAAAACAGTTCTTCACCCAAATAAGATCTACAAATTTGTTATAAATCATGTTTTGATATGATGCGTGGTTTTTGTTTTATTCGTAAAAGACAAAATTAAAAATTAAAAAGTTATCTTTTTGGGCAAACGATACAAGCTATGAAGAAAATGAATCAACAAAAGTTGCTCATCCAAAAAAGAGCTACAAATTGGTCATGAATAATTTTTTGATACGATGCCTACTTTTTGTTTTAATCGTAAAAAATAACATTCAAAATAAGAAAATTAAATTTTTCGAAAAAATACACAAGAGACAAAAAAAAATGAAAAGACCACAGTTGTTCAACCAAAAAAGATCAAAAAATTTGTTATAAACTGTTGTTATAAAAACATATTGAAAATACAAAAATTAAATTTCTGGGAAAAGGACACAAGCTAGAATAACATTTCATTTGATTAAATTTATTTAGGCTTACTTTAAGTTTAAATCGTAAAGAAATAACATTGAAAATAAACAAATTAAATTTATGGAAAACGACACAAGTTGCAATATAATGTTTAATGACAAAATTGTTTTTTTTTATAGGATGCGCACTGTTTTTAATTATAAAAACAACACAACAAAAATACGTATGTTTCAATACAAATGCATTGTGATTGTGATAACATGAATTAATTGAAATTATAGATTTTTCAGGGTAGCTGAAAATATAATGGAATGCAAAATTAGAAACAAATATTGAAGTAATCATTAAAAATAAAATTTTTACTTTATTTTGCAATATCTGAATAAGCAGCATCAGACTGAGGTACAGAAATAAATATAATACACATTTGATGTAATAGTGGTCACCATAATGTAGAAAAGTTCGCATTTTGGAGAAAATTGAGTGCGAAGCACGAGATACGTGATGAGAATGTGTTCGTTAACCCCGAAGGAGCTTTAACAAAAGAGGATTCACAATCAACAAATTACGGTTGTCGATGATTTGACCTTCAATTTAAAAAAAAAAAATTTTTAAAAAGGTCTGCGCACAAATGTAGGGCCCAAATTCGACATAGGGCACAAATTCGGCGTAGGGCCGAAATTCGACATAGGGCCTAAAACTGATATAGGGCCCAAAATAGACAAAAGGTCCATCATTAATATATAGGGCCCAAATTCTTAATAGGGCCTGCAATTGACGTAGGATCCTAAATTGATATAGGGCCTAAAACTGATATTAGGCCCAAATTCAGTATGGGGTCCAAATTCGATGTAGGGGCCAAAATTGATATAGGTTCCAAAATTGACATAAGGCCAAAAATTTATATAGGGCCCAAAACTGGTATATGGCCCAAAATTAATATAGTGTTGAAAACAGATATATGGCCCAACATTGACATAAGGCCTAAAATTGCCATAGGGCCAAAATACGCAAAGGGTCCAAAATCTACATAGCGCCTAAAATTGAGATAGTGTCAAAAATGGAATTAGGGCCCAAAATAGACATAGGGCTCAAATTCGGCATGGGGCCTAAAATTGAGGTAGGACCCAAAATTGATATAGGACTATGGGCTAGGAAACCCTTTTTTGTAAGCTCATGGCGCCTACTTTGTCTAAATTTGCTTCCTCATAGAGGAAGCTTTGTAATGGTATCATTTTTCAAAAATTTTAAATTCATTTAATTAAACATTCCTCAATTTAAAAATGTCTAGTAGAATGTTCTGAGCAAATTGGTTTTTTATAGTAAAACTTTTTTTATCAGCATAATTCAAAGTTGATACAAGAATATAAAAGATTCATTGGTGCAAGACGAATCGATTGACCTATAATATTAATACAATTTATTATTAAAGAGTAGGGAAGTTATGGTGATTTATATATTTTGAAAGTCAGTTTTTATAGTAAAACTTTGTTCATTAATATAATCCAAAGTTGATGCAAGAACAGAAAAGTTGTGTTGATTCAAGAGGAATCGATTGGCCTATAACATTGATACATTTCACTGGAAAGTAAGGAAGCTATGGTAATGCATAATATTTGAAATCACGGTTTTTTATAGTAAAACTTTTTTCACTGACGTACTTCAAAATTGATGCAAGGACACAAATGATTTCTTGATTCGAAGCAAATCGATTGACCTATATTGATACTACATTGATACATTTTATTGAAGAGCAAGGAAGGTATGGTAATGCATAATATTTGCAAATACGGTTTTTTATAGTAAAATTTTTTTCTTCAACATGATTCAAAGTTGATGCAAGAGTATAAAAGATTCCTTGGTTTGAGACGAATCGATTGACCTGTAATATTTAGACATTTTATTGAAGAGTAAGGAAGCTATGGCAATGCGTAATATTTGGAAATACGGTTTTTTATAGTAAACATTTTTTCTTCAACACAATTCAAAGTTGATGCAAGAATATAAAAGATTCCTTGGTTTGAGACTAATGGATTGACCTGCGATATTATTACATTTTATCAAAGAGTGGGGAAGTTATAGTAATTTATATACTTTTAAAATCGATTTTTATAGTGAAAATGTTCTCATTCTTATAATTCAAAGTTGATGCGAGAATAGAAAAGTTGTGTTGATTCAAGACGAATCGACTGACCCATAACATTTATACATTTCATTCAAGAGTAAGGAAGCTATGTTAATGCATATTATTTGAAAACACATATTAATACATTTTATTGAAGAGTAAGGAAGCTATGGTAATGCATAATATTTGAAAATACGGTTTTTTATAGTAAAACTTTTTTCTTCAACATAATTCAACGTTGATCCTAGAATATAAAAGATTTCTTTGTTTGAGACGTATCGATTGACCTATGATATTAATACATTTTATTAAAGAGTAGGGAAGTCATTTTAATTTATATACTTTTAAAGTCGATTTTTATAGTGAAAATTGTCTCATTCTCATAATTTAATGTTGATGCGAGAATAGAAAAGTTGTGTTGATTCAAGACGAATCGATTGACCTATAACATTGATGCATTTCATTCGAAAGTAAGGAAGCTATGGTAATGCATATTATTTGAAAACACATATTAATACATTTTATTGAAGAGTAAGGAAGATATGGTAATGTATAATATGTAGAAATACGTTTTTTTTTATAGTAAAACTGTTTTCTCCAACATAATTCAAAGTTGATGCAAGAACATAAAAGATTCGTTGGTTCGAGACGAATCGATTGACCTGCAATATTAATACATTTTATTAAAAAGTAGGGCAGTCGTGGTAATTCTTATATTTCTAAAATCGATTTTTATAGTAAAATTTTCCTCATTCTCATAATTTAAAGTTGATGCGAGAATAGAAAAGTTGTGTTGAATCAAGACGAATCGATTGACCTATAACATTGATACACTTCATTGAAGAGTAAGGAAGCTATGGTAATGCATATTATTTGAAAACACGGTTTTTTATAGTAAAACTTTTTTCATTAGCATAATTCAAAGTTGATGCAAGAATATAATAGATTCCTTGGTTCGAGAAGAATCGATTGACCTATAATATCAATACATTTTACCAAAGAGTAGGGAAGTTATGGTAATTTATATATTTTGAGAATCGTTTTTTTATAGTGAAACTTTTTTCATCAATGTAATTCAAGGGTGATTCAAAAATATAGAAGATTTCTTGGTTTGAGGCGAATCGATTGACCTATAATATTAATAAATTTTATTGAAGAGTAAGAAAGCTATGGTAATGCATAATATTTGGAAATACGGTTTTTCATAGTAAAACTTTTTTCTTCGACATACTTCAAAGTTGATGCAAGAATATAAAAGATTTCTTGGTTCGAGACGAATCGATTAACCTATAATATTATTACATTTTATTAAAGAGTAGGGAAGTTATCGTAATTTATATATTTTAAAATCTGTTTTTTATAGTAAAACTTTTTTCATTAACACAATTCAAAGTTGATGCAAGAACAGAAAAGAATTGTTGATTCGAGATGAATCGATTTACCTATAATATTAATACATTTTATTGAAGAGTAAGGAAGCTATGGTAATGCATTATATTTAGAAATACGGTTTTTCATAGTAAAACTTCTTTCTTCAACATACTTCAAAGTTGATGCAAGAATATACAAGATTCCCCTCTACGAGACGAATCGATTGACCTACAATATTAATTGATTATTATGAAAGAGTAGGGAAGTTATGGTATTTTATATATTTTTAAAATCGATTTCTATAGCGAAAAGTTTCTCATTCTCATAATTAAAAATTGATGCGAGAATAGAAAAGTTGTGTTCATTCAAGACGAATCGATTTACTTATAAAATTGATACATTTCATTGAAGAGTAAGGAAGATATGGTAATGTATATTATTTGAAAATACGGTTTTTTAATAGTAAATCTGTTTTCTTCAACATAATTCAAAGTTGATGCAAGAATATAAAAGATTCGTTGGTTCGAAGCGAATCGATTGATCTATAATATTAATACAATTTATTGAAGATTAAGAAAGTTATGCTCATTTATAATATTTGAATCATCTGTTTCAAATAGAAAAATTTTTCATCGACATAATTCAAAGTTGACGCATGAATAGAAAAGACTTTTTGATCATAAATTTACAAATAGAGTAATTCTGACAATTTTTATAAAGAAATCATAAATTTGGAAAAGGGATAGGGTGCGAAAGAACTTTTCCCTTCTCTTTTCCAGCTCGAAAAAATATCATTTCAAATACAAAATTTTATTTGTCTTCGTATTTAAAAATTGTTTTGTATTATTTTGTAATTTTGTATTTTTTGTGAATTTCTATTCTAAGTTGATCAAAATGAAGACTTTGGTTTGTCTATTATTGAAAAAAATTACTAATGCTTTCTCTATGAGGAAGAAAATACATTTGCTAACGGGAAGCAAAGTGCTCGTGAAATAAGCACCATATAATTATAAATACAAGCAAAGTGGAAACATTCAATATCGAATTCACAGCTGGTTTTTCTTTATTTTATACATAAACTAACAATTCTTATTATTAATTTGTATTAAAAAGCTATTTTTCATTAATTAAATCTGAATTTTCGCAGAAATCGGAACCGAATAGATCGCGCACTTTGGTGAGTGGCAAACTCCCCTATTGGGAGCTCTGATTGCGACTGAATCCTGACGATTTCGGATAATGAAGAACTGTTTGCGTGTCAACGCTAAGTGGAAAAGGTGTTAATTTTTTCGATTCGAAAGCGAAAGGAATCTTTGTTGAATGGGTGTGTCGTAGTCTCTAGGTTGGCTTGTTTGTTTGGAGTATCCGTATGTACGGTCAGTGGTGACCTTGACTCAATGTCGTATACTCAAAGAAAGGTCTATGGGCAAGCTGCGTTACAGGGACACGACCTTTCCTTACACACTCGTACATGAGCTGGACGCATGTGCATATTCTAGTCGCACGTGCATGTGCTCGTCGCACGTGCGTGTGCTGGTCGCACGTGCATGTGCTGGGTGCACGTACGTCTCCTATAAGGCACCACGCCACTGAAGAAGAAAGGGATACGATTCTTGTCCGATACCAATGGGAATGGCATTGAGAAAGTGCGGAAATCGAGAGGAATACTCAAGACAAAACAAGAAAAGTAGTAAATATTTTTTGAATTTGTCTTCTCTCATCCTAACCTCAAATATCTAATTTTCACTATTCACAAATGACATCCTGTTTACTTCTTGGTTGGATTTCAAATAACATATATTAACTTGATTTTCATTAATAAAAGTTAACCTTCAAGTATGGACGTGCTGCATAGTGTGCTCTGAGAGACCGCACGTCCACACGTCCATACTAATATGTCACTTTCTGCTGAAATTAAATTTGCGTTTTAAATGCCTTAAAACAAATTGAAACCCAGAAACCGCCTATGAACATTAAATTGATTGCTACTTAAAGCCTTATTCCATAAAATTAAATGAGATTTTGCCAAAAATATTAATTTTCTACCAAAAAAGACAAATTTTTTAACAAAATACATTGATTTTCAAGCAAATACTTCAATTTTCAACTAAAAAATATAACTTTCTAACCAAAGTGAAATATTTACATTTTCAAAGAAACAAAAAAAGAATGTTTAATAAAATAGTTAAATTTTCAACCAAAAAGATAAATTTTCAACTAAAATTATGAATCTTCAACTGGAATAGTTAAATTTTCGACTAAAAAAGATAAATGTCCAATAAAAACTAAAATAGTTCAATTTTCAGCTAAACAAATTATTTTTCAACAAAAAAACGAATTTACAACTACATAGATGAATTTTCAAGCAAGAACATAAATTGTCAAGCAAAGATTTTAATTTTTAACGAAAAATAAATAAATTTGAACAAAGTACATGAATTTTGAACTAAGAAAGACTTTTAAGAAAGAATTAAATAGTTAAATTTTTTGTATGAAAAAATTAATTTGTAACCAGAAATATCAATTTCCAACACAATAGTTCAACTTTAAATCAAGTGGTTTAATTTTATTAATTAATTTTAATTTAATTAATTTTCAAACAAACAGGATAAATTTTATTCGACAATAGTTCAATTTTCAATTAAAAAAGATAAATATGAAATCAAAAATAAAATAGTCAAATTCTTGGTTGAACAAATTAATTTTAAAAATAAAAAAAAAAACAAATTTTCAAAAAAAAAAAGATGAATTTTCAAGCAAAAACGTCAATTTTCCACCGAAAAAGGCGAATTTTGAACTAAACAGTTGAATTTTTAAACAAAAAAGATAAATTTACAAACAAAAGGGAGTACTCAAATTCCCTGTGAACAAATTAATTTTCAACCAAAAGGAAACTAATTTTTAACAAAATAATTTTATTTTTTAGTGAAAAAGTACAATTTTCTACCAAAAATATGTATTTTCAAGCAAGAATATTAATTTTCTACCAAAAAGACGAATTTAAAAAAAATACATAAATTTTCAAGCAAGGTTCTTAATTTTCTTCAAAAAATAAAGGATTTTCAACAAAACACATGCATTTTGAACTGAGAAAGACTTTTTGTCAAAAATTAAATAGTTAAATTTTCAATTGAAAAAATTAATTGGTAACCAAAAAAAAATCCATTTTTAACAAAGTAGTTCAACTTTAAATTAAACAGTTGAATTTTCAACTACAAAAAATAAATTTAGAATAAAGAATTAACTTGTGACATTTTCAAATACAAAGCAATAATTTAAAAAAAAAAGAATTATCAACAAAATAGATCAATTTTTAACCAAAGAGATAATCTTTCAACTTAAATGATGAATCTCAGTTAAATTCTCAATTAAAAAATATAAATATATGATCAAAACTAGAATAGTTAAAGTTTCCTTTAAAGAAATTAATTTAATTGAATTTTTAATAATTTGATTTAATAATAATAATAATAATTTAATTTTTTAATTTTTTTTGTTTGAAAATTTATCTTTTTTATTTGAAAATTCATCTGTCTGAGTAGTGTCACGTCCCGTGACGTATATATATATATATATATATATATATATATATGTTAATATATTTATTTATATATTTATCTATTTGCATGCTTACACTGATAAATACTCAATAAATATAGAGCGAATATTCCGCGCTATAGAGTGTAGCTATATATATCAGCACGTTGTACGCTGTAGAATATAACTATATATATTGAGCACGAGAGTAAAGGTATAGAGTATAGACTATAGTAAGAACATTGTAATCCGTAGCGTACACTGTCCAGCTAGCCATAGCTAGACATAGACTATAGAGCATGAAAGCACGTGGAGGCTGGAGGACATAGCTATAGATATACTGAAAACATTGTAAGCCGTATAGTATATCTATATATACTCGTGACGTCCGCGTATACACCGCCGTCCAAGCATGCAGGGACGTCGCCTTAGGCCCTATAAAAACTCATTGGACCAGCATGGGTCAGTCTAGTATTAAGTCTTCAGTCATTAGCAACGTGATAAGTTAGAAGTTATAGTTCACCTCTTCTCTATTTTTCTACGGTTTTCTCCGATTCGACTGTCCAGTGTCTAGTGTGTCAAACCGGTACCTCTCGCGTGTTAGTGTGTGTACCCTTGTGACAGTGTTGTGCACTGGAAAACGCGCATCTGGGAATTCCCATCTTTGGAATACTTCGAACCAATTTCAACCTGAATTGGACCCACTATTATCAATCATTGGAACACTTTGAATACCATTCAAGGAACTACCAAAATCTTGGATATCCAATTCATAATAAGTGCACAACCCCTTCTTCCACACCATTACACAGACCATCTAGATAACATTTGATTCTTCAATCGAATCAATAACCGGTAAGTCCTCATATCAATAATTCTAATTTCATTTATCTAACTCCTTTGGGCCATAATATATGAGTATCCTTTATTTTAAAGGTCCTGCCCAAGGATTAGAAACAAGTCTACAAGTCTTCCTTCAGCTTCTTGTGCTAAACTCTTTTATTCAATAAATTTTAATTGTAATTATTCATAATAAATTGTTGAACTTATCTATAATTTATTTATTGGCTTCTCTTTCCTCTTCCCTGTGCGAGATCTTCGATCTCAACTAAAACGAGGAACCTTATTAAAAAGGAAAGTATTTTACGTTTTCCATGACGTAACATACAACCTTTTTATGGTGCATCGGCCGGGAAACCAAACAAAAGAGAGCCAATATATAATTTATTTTTAATAAATTTATTTTATACACATTTTTAAGCACAAAGAACTTGAACGAAGACGGGTAACTTACAACATTTACATTTTATATATTATTACTGAGAAATATGTCCGAATATAAGTATAATCAATGCCGGATAAAAAATCTGTAGAATTAGGGAATATTCAAAAAACAATCACTAGGAATCTTGCAAAGAAAAACCCTCAATTAGCTAAGCAAGTAGAATTAAACAAGAACGGGCTTGATAGTGATAGGAAAAATAAAATTAATATTGATAAAGAATTAGAAAAACTAGACTTGGAATTTGGTAGTGATAATTCAGAAAACAATAATTTTGACTGTTCGGCATTTATTGATCCCGAAAATAGTACCTTAATTAACACAAATTCAAGTTTGATCAGTGGTTCTATAGATCAGAATAAAACTCTAACTATCGATGACGTGATTGATTATCAGACTAATGTAAAATCATTATTAAGTTCAACGCTCTCGCAAAAAATTAGTAAGGAAGTAATAAAAGAAAACTCATTTCATGATTTGAATCGCGAATCTATAATAAGTGAGCACGATAGTGACGACGTATCAAGTGACGAAGACTCGACAAAACAGGAAAAAATGTCACTGCCAGCCAATCAACAAGTTTCCCTCCGCGACGCGCTCGAAATAATCCCTATTTTTGACGGTAGTAACATCCCTTTAGCCCACTTTATAGAGGGATGTACAGAAGCAAAAGCCATAATTCCTACACAGGCACATGAGAATCTTGCTAGATTAGTAAGAAGTAAGTTGACCGGAGAAGCACGAAAGTGCATATTTGGAAATACGTTTCGCACGCTAGATGAATTAATAGAAAAATTAAAAAAAGTTTATGCCCCCGCGAAAAGCGTATACCAGTTGCAAGGAGAACTAGGTAATATATTTATGTGGGATAAGGAAAATGTAATATCATACGCTGCGCGAATAAAAGAATTAGCAGATAGGATCGAAGACGCGCATAAATTAGGCAATGATGGTACCACAGATGACACATTTAAAGCAAATTTAGAAAGTGATGTAATTAAATGTTTCAAAAGGGGATTGCGTTCGGAATTAGAGATAAGATTGAAAGATAACGCGGATGATACTTTTAAAAGTCTTATTAATGAGGCACTAGAAATTGAAAGAAAACTGAATGCATGTTCAGAACTACGAAAAAATAAGCCAATTAAATCCTCAGAAGAAGAATCAGAATCGCGAATTATTACAAAGAATAATAAATTCAATGTTGCTCAGGACACTAAAATAGCGTGTTTAATTTGCGGAAGACCAGGACATGCGACCGAAAAGTGTTACCACCTCGAAAACTTTCGACAAAAAATTTTTTCTGAAAATCCTGTTGTTTCAAATTCAATCCAAAACCAATTTTTACCAAATAAACCTCAAGGAAATTTTAATAATCACAATAGATGGAATTCTGCACAAAATCCAAATTTTAGACCTGGACAAAATTCATATTTTAGACCTGAACTGAGTCAAAACTTTGTACCTAGACAAAATCAAAATTTTGGATACTCACAAAATCAAAGCTTCAATAACCGACAAAATAAAAATTTTGGATATAGACAAAATCCAAATTTTAGTAACCGACAAAATCAAAATTTTGGAAACCAACAAAATCAAAATTTCGGATATGGACAAAATCAAAATTTTAGACCCAGACAGAATCAAAATTTTGAGCCTGGACAAAACCAAAAGGGAAACAATCCTGAAAATACGAATAATCAGCAGACCCGCCCGTATCCCACCCAAGGATCCAAAATTATTTGCAATTTTTGTAATTACCCTGGTCACATCGCTAAGGATTGTTATAAAAAGAGTAGATATTTACAAAATCGAAACGGACAACAAAGCCCTCAAAATTATACGCAGAACCAGGAAAACTCCAACGCTATTCCCCCAATGGGTGCTGGGAGGAAGGCGCCAACCCATTAAATAAAGCACCTATAGAAATTACAAGTGAAGAAAATGATATCAAAATTCATATCAGTAGGAATAATATAATTCCTTCGATCATGGTATCTGCCGTTGGTCTAAAAAGCCCGGCACGTATGATGATCGACACTGGTGCTGGTCGAAATTTAATTAAAAGAAGTGCGATTGACCCCGAAATAAAAATAAATACAAATGAAGTGTTGAGACTAACAGGCATTAATGATCAACCTGTCTATACTCTAGGTCAAATTAAGGTTGTAATACTTGGATTTTCAACTACACTAAATATAATCCCTGATGATGTACCAGTAGATGAAGATGGAGTCTTGGGCTCTGAATTTTTTCTCAATAATAAAGTAAATATAAATTACACATATAAATGTATTGAAATTAACAATGCAACATATCCTTTTGAACAAACTGGCGTTATCACAATCCCGGCACGAACAATTTTTGATTATTATGTAAAAATAGAAAATACGGAAATAAGTGAAGGTTATATACCCCAATTATCAATTGGAGAAGGAATTTTTGTAGGTCAAGCCATTGTAAAAAATTGTGGAGGCAAAGCCTACGTCAAATATGCAAACATAAATGAACAACCTGTAAAAATATCAATTCCTTGTGTTCAATTACAAGATTTTGAACAATGCGAAGTCAACAATTCAACAAATCAATCTAATTTTTCAGAAAATGAAAATGATGAAAATTTGCCTAATTTAATATTAAATAGTTTTTTGAAATCCGATGAAAAGTCTAACCATTTCTGCAAATTTTACAAGATCACAGGCGAAGAAAGAGTAGAAATTATTAAAAAACTGCTACGGTTAGATCATTTAAATATGGAAGAATATGAACATGTTGAAAAATTAATTATTAAAAATGCAGATTGCTTCCACATTCCGGGAGAATACTTAGAACCTACAAACATTCTTCAACACTCAAGACCGACAACAGATGATTGTCCTATTTTTTCGCGACAATATCGATTTCCTCCAGTTCATAAGGAAGAAATCATCCGCCAAGTAGATGAATTATTAAAAAACAATGTAATAAAACCTTCCCAATCACCTTACAATACACCAGTTTGGATTGTTCCAAAAAAACAAGACTCACAAGGAAAAAAGAAATGGCGAATGGTACTTGATTTTAGAAAATTGAATGAAAAGACAATTGGTGATTCATATCCTCTACCAAACATTCACGACATTTTAGACCAGTTAGGATCTGCTCGCTATTTCTCTGTTTTCGATTTAGCAACGGGTTTCCATCATATAAAAATGGATCCCAAAGATGCACACAAAACTGCGTTTTCAACCCCTTATGGACATTATGAGTTTGACAGAATGCCTTTTGGTTTAAAAAACGCACCAGCAACCTTTCAAAGACTAATGGATTTAGTTCTAACGGGACTTCAGGGAACGGAACTTTTTGTTTATCTAGATGACATTGTGATTTACGCAAATACTTTAGAAGAACATGAATCAAAATTTACTGAACTAATGAGCCGATTACGAAATGCAAATCTTCATTTACAACCCGACAAGTGCGAATTTCTACGACACGAAGTAGGATATTTGGGACATATAATAGATAAGGACGGAGTTCGACCTGATCCGAAGAAAATAATGGCAGTAAAAGGCTTCCCAACTCCTAAAAATCAAAAGCATATTAAACAATTTTTAGGTTTAGCAGGATATTACCGTAGATTTATAGAAAATTTTGCTAAGATAGCAGCCCCAATAAATCAGCTCCTTAAAAAAGATATATCATTTAATTGGACGGAAAAGCAGCAACAAGCTTTCAATATTTTAAAAGATAAATTGTGCCAAGAACCACTTTTGATTCGACCTGATTTTTCAAAACCTTTCATTGTAACTACAGATGCATCAGGTTATGCCATAGGCGGAATACTTTCGCAAGGTAAAATAGGTAAAGACCAACCAATTGCGTATGTTTCAAGATCATTAACCGATACTGAACGTAAATACGATACGTATGAAAAAGAAGCTTTAGCGATAGTCTACTCTGTAATATATTTTCGCCCTTATTTGTACGGACGAAAATTCACCCTCGTTACAGACCATAAGCCCCTTGTTTGGTTCAAAAATTCTAAAGATCCGTGTTCTCGAGTTTCAAGATGGCGATTAAAACTCGCCGAATATGATTATGACGTCGTCTATAAAGCAGGAAAATCAAATGTTAATGCAGATGCGCTTTCGAGGAATCCCGTTCTAGAAAACGATGAAACCGTAGGAATTAATATAATTTCTGAGAATGACTCAACATTTGAGGAAGAAAATCCTATCAATTCTATGGAATTCTTGAACTTTGAGAATCATAAAAATTCAGATTCCGAAGAAAATATCAAAATAAATAGCGAATCTTTGAAGGAAAAAATTCCTGAAATGCTTCATAATTTAATAAGTGAAGAATCTCTGAATGAAATACAAAATGAACTTTTTGATAGTCCAATACAGAAACTTCTCTATCTTCCAATGTTACTTTTATTTCCAAAAATTATAAAGAAAAACGAACTTCTCTGTCAATCTTGGAATACTGTGGTTACAAGAGGACAGAAACAAAAATACGAAGAGCAAGCACAAATTAATGAACAAATTGAAAATCAAGCTAAGTCACATAAAGATAGTGAGGAAGAATACTTACCTCCCTCGCCTGTTGTTAAAAAAGCACGAGGTAGGCCCAAGAAAGCTGTGCTCACAAATGCAAGCAACCCGCAAGCCTTGAAAAAAAGAGGCAGACCGAGAAAAGAGGCAACTACTGGTGGGTCTCTGAATTTAAAACAGCAAACGCACATAAACTTTGAAGATGAATCTGATTCAGATACAGAATATTTTGATAATTCAAGAAAACAAGTTAAAAAGAAGAAGAAGAAAAATTACCAAAAATCCAAGGCAAAGCCTGTTGCACAACAAGAAGAGAAGGAAAATGAAGAAGATAATCTCTCATTTTCGGAAGATGAAGTCCTAAATGACGAAAATTTTCAAAATTTTTCAGATGAAGAAAACTTTGTTGATGAAGAAAATATGCAAGAACTTTCGGAACCAGAAGATTTTATAAAAGTTCCAAAAGAAAGAAATGTGAAAAATCCCGAAATTTTTCAAGAAGTAAATGAAGAGAAATTAGAAGAAAGTAAACCCCCTCCAGAGCCCCCTCCTTTGAATACCCAAGCACATACACACCAAAATGTTGTTGAGTGTCGTGATCAATTAACGATGCGTAAAGATAATTACGCTTATTTTATTGCTACTGACGGTTCCCCACGTGATAATGGATCAAGAGCTTTGTCTAAACGTGGTATTTTACCTAAGTTCAGCCAACTTGAGAAAGGAGTTGTTAAAGAAATAAAGAAAGGACAGCAGTATCATTTAGCCCTTCCCATTGAAGCTGATTCTAAAGAAAATTTGTCAGACACTTTAAGCAGTATTAAACTTTCAATACTATCTTTGCATTCAATATCCGTGAGACTAAATTTACGATCTATTAGTATCGCAAAAACTTCACAAGTTAATCACATAGGTTGGAAAGAAATACGTGAAATTCTAATTTCAACTTTTTCGGATTCTTCTACCAAAATTATCATATGTACGGGAATAGTTGAATATCCAACGAAAGAACAACGAACTCAATTACTTGAAGAGGCACATTCTTCAGCTTCAGGAGGTCATAAAGGTGTTACAAAAACTTATCATCGAATTCGTCAGAATTATTATTGGGAGAATATGAAAATTGATATTCAGAAATATATTCAGCAGTGCTTGCAATGTCAAATCAAAAAATTAGTTCGCGTAAAAACTAAAAATCCCATGATAATAACGGACACGCCTGGAACCGCATTCGAAAAAATTTCAATGGACATAGTTGGCCCACTTCCACAAACAACATTAGGCAACGTAAATATCTTAACTATTCAAGATAATTTTACAAAATATGCTTTAGCTCTAGCAATTCCAGACGCGAAAGCTTCAACAGTAGCCGATATTTTTGTTAAAAAATTTATATGCATTTACGGTTCCCCAAAAGCAGTTTTGACTGACCAAGGTTCAAATTTTTTAAGCAATTTAATGAGAAGAATGGCAAAACGTTTTCGAATTAAGCAATTTAAAACAACAGCATTTCATCCACAATCAAGTGGGTCTCTTGAAAGATCACATCACGTGTTAGCTGAATACCTCAAAAAATTTGTTTCAAAAAATTCCGAATGGGACGATTGGCTTGAATTAGCCATGTTTTCTTATAATACAAGTGTCCACGAAGGTACAAAATGTACGCCCTATGAATTAGTTTTCGGTAAATTAGCTCGTCAACCATCAAATGAACCACTATCAAAGCAAGAAAAATTGCAAACTTATGACGATTACCTAACGAATTTTATAACAAAATTATATGAAATGAGAACTCAAGCGAGACAAAATTTAATTGCGGCTAAAGAAAAGTCAAAAATATATCATGATCGAAAAGTTAATCCATTAGAAATCAACACTGGAGACAACGTCTTTTTATTAATTGGAAAAGAACCTAAGAAAAAATTTGATGATCAATATAAAGGGCCTTATGAAGTCCTAGAAATATTAGGAAAAGGAAACGTCAAAATTGACATAAAAGGCAAAAATACTGTAGTACACGTCAATAGACTTAAACGTTCACACATAAAATGTCAAACCGTTAATAATTAAACGACAAGCCCTTATCATTTTAATTTCAGATGGATCCCATCCACTGTCAGCGTATAGACTCTCTTATCGTCGTTTTTATGCATCAAATTGATCTGCTCATGTTATGGCCATATTTATTTATTCGAAAATTTTCGAAAGAAATGACAGTGATATTCCTAAATGGGCACAAAACCTTAGAAGCATACACACAACTAGGGATATAATCCTCAAAAATTAAAACCATATTCTACACTAACTTTTGTTTTCTTTTTACAGGCTTTCGAGAAGCACACTGAACTAAAAACTCCAACTTTCACCTGGTATCTTTTTGATATTATTCCTAGTAACCCCATCTGATGCGACAAACTCGTACATCGATTCTCTTTTCTCGCACTCATTAGGCGTTTATCTTGAGCCTATTATTGATATTCAAATCCTTTCAGATGAATATCGTTTTTCGTCTTATTCAAACACGTTTGTCTTATATCATTTCAAGCATCAGATAATAGAGAACAAATTCATCACAAGATGTAAGAAGAGATCTGACATTTGCAATGGAAGTAGTCACAACATTGATACCAAATCAATAACCTATTTTCTTGAAGAAAGTTCGCTAATTTCTATTCAAACATATAATATTTACAGTTCTTCAGCAACAAAACATGATCCATTTTTACAAAAAGTTCCAAACACATTTGAGAAATTATAAGAAACTCAAGAAGCTTCTCTTTATTTACTCGAAGATAATTTATTTCCTATCCCTAATTTAAACTTTCCAAAAATTATAAATCTTTTTAAAATCATCTCAAAGACTTCAACAAATTACTATTGACTCCTATACCTCTCTTTAACGATACATTTTAGAAGCCCTCACGCATACAGTTACAAATGCAAAGCACCCTCTAGTCTTTCCCGACTCTATCCTTAATTTTAAACTAAACCTCTCTACTTCCTTTTTCTTTAACATTCTTTCATTTTTTTAAACATTTCACAGTGAAAAACTGTTTAATTTTTATGTTTGCTATTACTGCACCTGGTCTATCTTAAATGTTTAAGCACCTAGACTCAGTTTTATAACCAATTTTGTGTACCTACATATACAAACTTCTAACCATGTTGTTTTTTTTCTCATCTCTCTTTATACTATTAGAAGAATGGTTCTTGCAAAATAATCACTTTTTGTCAATGTAAAAATTATTTTTCTAATAGAAAGCTATATAATTCTTCTTCTCCTTCTTCATAAGTAGTTATTTACACTATACTATGTAAATCCAATTTTACAATTTTAATATTTAACCTCGCAAATACATATGTATCTCTTTTATGATGTTCACGTAAGATTGGATGATCCTTTTTAAATGTTGTTGAATATTAAATCCGGAAGAGGATTCGGATGCTGACACTGAAATTCTTGAAAATAATGATTGAATATACATAGATGTTCTCATATTTTTATTTTACCATTATTGTTACCAATTAAAGTGCAATTGTATTAAAAAGTACACTCCGGAAAATTTCATTACGTATGTACCATGATTATAATCACAGTAAAAATTAGCTTTTCACCTTGTTTTCTTTTTGCAAATACATTTCAGTACAGTTGCACGATTTGTCATATTTTTGTTAATTTACAGGTTATGTATCTCTTCATCTCTTAAATTTTGTAGCAAAAATATTTGTACGCGTTGTGATTTCTTGTAATGATAAACAGTAATAAATTAGATATTTTAAATTGGCAAAATGTGTCCGATATGCCAATTAGTAATAACAAAACATTTAAAAATTCGAATTTGTTGCCAGAATTTTGTTATTTATGGCCCAAAGTGAGACTGTCATCGAAAGTAAAATTTCTTGAATAAAATTGTGAATAAAACTCAATTTTATTGTGAAAGCGCTGGATATGTAATTAAATCTTACTTTAAAATCTACTACGTCATATAAAGAAAAAATAATAATAAATTTTTTGCTAAAATAAACACCATATATTATATAATGTCATATAGTTTAGCTGAATTCCCAATGCCATGTTATCTAAAAATCCAAATATTGCTGTTTCTCTTTTACATATATAACATGGCAATGGAAAGAAACCTCTCGAAATCCTCAGAAGTACAAACCCTTAACGAAATAAGTGTCGAATACGATTTTTCGAAACCTCTTTTTATTGTAAAGACACTAGGTCATAACGCCGAATTGCCACTATTTGAGGCTAAATGCATAATGCATAAAAATAATGTAAAATATTTATATGAAGGTGAGCCTGCATCTACAAAAAAGGCTGCGAGACAAAATGCTGCTCGCCATATGTTAGAAGCGTTAGCAGAAAAATTTATGTTTTGCGAAGAAAATTATACTAATTAAAGAATCAATGTTCACGAGAATGTAAATGTGCACATAATTTCAGATGCACAAGTTAGAACAAATAAAATAAAACTTTATAAATGGTTAAACGCATGCGAAAGATGCTATGAGACAGGACATGTAGCTCCACATTGTTTTCGTCCACGTAGAAACTATAAGTACAATATGTAATCCCTGATCTCAAAACATGTTTAATATCGCAAATATATATATATTTTTTTTTAATACTTTTATATGTTCTTTTCACGAATATAAACTGATATATGAGAAATAATTGTATCTATTTTCTTAATCTAGTATTTATGATGACCCTTCTACCATACGTTCGAACGCGGACGTTCGCTCCACGTGGGACTCTGAAGCCCCACATGAATGCTTCACCCCGCGTTCGACTTAGGGGGGAGGTGTCACGTCCCGTGACGTATATATATATATATATGTTAATATATTTATTTATATATTTATCTATTTGCATGCTTACACTGATAAATACTCAATAAATATAGAGCGAATATTCCGCGCTATAGAGTGTAGCTATATATATCAGCACGTTGTACGCTGTAGAATATAACTATATATATTGAGCACGAGAGTAAAGGTATAGAGTATAGACTATAGTAAGAACATTGTAATCCGTAGCGTACACTGTCTAGCTAGCCATAGCTAGACATAGACTATAGAGCATGAAAGCACGTGGAGGCTGGAGGACATAGCTATAGATATACTGAAAACATTGTAAGCCGTATAGTATATCTATATATACTCGTGACGTCCGCGTATACACCGCCGTCCAAGCATGCAGGGACGTCGCCTTAGGCCCTATAAAAACTCATTGGACCAGCATGGGTCAGTCTAGTATTAAGTCTTCAGTCATTAGCAACGTGATAAGTTAGAAGTTATAGTTCACCTCTTCTCTATTTTTCTACGGTTTTCTCCGATTCGACTGTCCAGTGTCTAGTGTGTCAAACCGGTACCTCTCGCGTGTTAGTGTGTGTACCCTTGTGACAGTGTTGTGCACTGGAAAACGCGCATCTGGGAATTCCCATCTTTGGAATACTTCGAACCAATTTCAACCTGAATTGGACCCACTATTATCAATCATTGGAACACTTTGAATACCATTCAAGGAACTACCAAAATCTTGGATATCCAATTCATAATAAGTGCACAACCCCTTCTTCCACACCATTACACAGACCATCTAGATAACATTTGATTCTTCAATCGAATCAATAACCGGTAAGTCCTCATATCAATAATTCTAATTTCATTTATCTAACTCCTTTGGGCCATAATATATGAGTATCCTTTATTTTAAAGGTCCTGCCCAAGGATTAGAAACAAGTCTACAAGTCTTCCTTCAGCTTCTTGTGCTAAACTCTTTTATTCAATAAATTTTAATTGTAATTATTCATAATAAATTGTTGAACTTATCTATAATTTATTTATTGGCTTCTCTTTCCTCTTCCCTGTGCGAGATCTTCGATCTCAACTAAAACGAGGAACCTTATTAAAAAGGAAAGTATTTTACGTTTTCCATGACGTAACAGTAGAAAATTCATATTTCTTGGATAAGAATGCAACTGTTTGGTTGAAAATTCAATACATTTTTTAAAAAGTCATCCTTTTTGGTCCAAAATTCTACTGTTTCGTTGAAAGTTCAACTATTTCGTAGAAAATTTACCTTTTGAGAAAAATTCACATTTTATGTTGAAAAATCAACTGAAATATTTTTTGGATGAAAATTCGAATATTTTGTTGTTGAAAATTTATCTTTTAAATTAAAAAATTCATTTGTCTGAGTAGGAAATTCATCTTTCTTTTGATAAGAATGCAACTGTTTGGTTAAAAATTAAATAAATTTGTTAAAAAGTCATCCTTTTTGGTCCAAAAATCTACTGTTTTGTTGAAAATTCAACTATTTTGTAGGAAATTTACCTTTTCAGAAGAATCCACATTTTATGTTGAAAAATCAATGTAAATATTTTTTGGATGGTAATTCAACTATATTTTTTAATATTTGTCTTTCTGATTTAAAAAATCATCTGTTTTAGTAGAAAATTAATCTTTCTTGGATGAAAATGCAACTGTTTGATAGAAAATCAAATAATTTTTTTCAAAATTCATCCTTTTTGTATGAAAATTCAACTGTTATTATTGAAAATTTGTCTTTTTTGGTTGCAAATTCAAGTATCTTTGTAGAAAATTTATTTCTTATTCAAACTTTTTTGTTTGAAAATTTTGTTTGAACCACTTTGCTAAGAAATCATTTTTTTGTTGAAGATTCATATTTTTTGTTGAAAATTCATCTGTTTGGTTAAAGTTTGACTATTTAGTGGACAATTGATTTTTTTTCATTGAAAATTTAACTGCGTGGTAAAAGTTGAAATATTTTTTCAATGAAGCTTTATCTCTTGGGTTAAAAATTTAACTATTTTATTGAAAATAAATTTTTTTTATGAAAATTCCTATTTTTCTGATTTAAAATTGATTTTTTGTACAGAGAATTCGTCTTTTGGCTTTAAGGTTCAACAATTTAGGTGAACTTTTTTTTTCTTTCATTACTGAAAAATCTGTATTTGTTGAAAATTCGTCTGTTTGATTAAAAAAATTATTTCTTTTTTAATGAAATTTCATCCTTCTTGGTTGAATTATCAATTATTACACTTTTTTGTTGCAAATTTATCTTTTACAGTTGAAAATTCCACTATTCCGTTGAAAATTGAATTGTTTTGTAGAGAATTTAATTATTTTGTAGAAAATTTAAGTATTCTCTTAAGAAGTCATCGTTTGTCGTAGAATAGACACTTTTTTTGGTTAAAATAAATAAATTTGAAAATGTTTAATTTGTATATGAATGTGAATGGTCAAGAAAAAAAATTGTTGGAGGAAAAATCATAGAATTTTGAAAATTAAGTTTTCACCCTGCAAAGCATGTATTATCTTAAATACAACAAATTTCCGCTAGTTTCAAGTCCCATATCTTATTATTTCTGTAAACCATGAATTACGCACAGCAAGAGGTGAATGGTCTTTTTCGACGAAGACGGTTGGGACCTCTGGACAGCGAGGGTACGTGGGTTAGCGCTCGTAAAGGGGGGTCGTCTGGCGGTATATGTAATATTCTTAAAGGACCCAAATGATACTTTATCAACGAGGTTGAACCGTTTATAGACTAATTAAATGCGAGTACCTCTAATAAAATTTCGATAAAGCCACAGGTTCTCACAGGTTGTGAATTAATTTATACAGTGAAAGGCCTTCTTCGACGAACACGGTTTGGACCTCTGGACATCGAGGGTACGTGGGTTAGCGCTCGTGAAGTGGAGTATTCTGGCGGTAGATGTACTCTTATTAAATGACCCAAATGATACTTTTGCAACAAGGTTGGACCGTTCATAGAATAATTAAATACGACTACCTCTAATAAAATTTCGATAAAGCCAAAGGTTCTCACAGGTTGTGATTAAATTCATACATTGAATAGTCTTCTTCGACGAAGACGGTTTGGACCTCTGGATAGCGAGGGTACGTGGGTTAGCGCTCGTAAAGTGGAGTCGTCTGGCGGTATATCTACTCTTGTTAAAGGACCCAAATGATACTTTGTCAGACGGCTGATTCGTTTATAGACTAATTAAATGCGAGTACCTCTGATAAAATTTCGATAAAGCCACAGGTTCTCACAAATTGTAATTATATTTATACAGTGAATGACCTTTGACGAAGACGGTTTGGACTCCTGGACAGCGAGGGTACGTGGGTTAGCGTTCGTAAAGTGAAGTCCTCTGGCGGTGTATGTACTCTTGTTCAAGGACCTAAATGATACTTTTGCAACAAGGTTGACCCGTTTATATACTAGCCTAATAAGACAATAATAATAATAATAATAGGATTAAAAAAATTGGAAAAAATAAATAAATTTCTATCAGTTGCTCCTGATTCTTTAGAGACATTCCGTCTCCATGGAAATTCCCTTTTGCCGGTTAAGTGCAGAAATTAGTCGCGTCTAAAATACCTCACGGTGTCTTGGCGTAGGATGGACATCCGTGTCTCTTCCCGTGTAATTTCGCGTATGTTAATGCGAGCGGTGTGAGATGTGTCCTCGGAGGCAGCGTGGTATAACGAATCGCGTCCTCACGATGGTGTCTCCGCTAATTTTCTAAGCACCAGCATGTCAGTCTTGCATCCAAAGTGTGTAAAAGGCATGTCGCATGCTTTGATCTTTGATTTCCGGGTGTCAATGCCAGATTCGTCAAGGAACTTCTTTTTGATTCCCAGATGCAGTTTACTGATTTTGAAAAATATTCTTCTGGTAGACGACTTGTACCTTCTGGTACCTGTTCCCAAAAAGAGGGCGACATTAGGAAAAATCTTATAACATTCTCAAATATTATTTGAACATTCTTGAATGCAATACATTTTTCAAAACTCTGAAATATTCAATAATTTACTTTTTCCGGTGCTTTATTTACAAAATCTTCGTCTTGAGAACGAATAAAGATAGAAAGCCGTGTAATGGCTCCAAATGTGCAGTTTTTTAATGCGAGTGCAGTTATGATTACGATATTGATATTATTATGATAATTATTATATTATGATAATGATAATGGTAAGGATTATGATTATGATAAAGATAGGAAGCTGTGTAATTTCTCCAAATGTGCAGTTTTGTAATGCGAGTGCAGTTATGATTATTATAATGATATTATGATGAAGATAGGAAGCCGTGTAATGGCTCCAAATGTGCAGTTTTGTAATGCGAGTGCAGCTATGTTTACGATAATGATATTATGATTATGAATATGATAATGATAATGATAATTATTATGATGAAGATAGGAAGCCGGATAAGGGCTCCAAATGTGCAGTTTCGTAATGCGAGTGCAGTTATGTTCATTATAATGATATGATGATAATGACACTGACAATAATTATGATAAATATAGGAAGCCGTGTAAGGGCTCCAAATGTGCTGTTTTGTAATTCGAGTGCAGTTATGATTATGATAATTATAATATTATGATAATGATAATGATTATGATGAAGATAGAAAGCCGCATAATGGCTCCAAA
>CAKNYM010051846.1:65905-83448 GCA_932195095.1 Andricus curvator | reverse complement strand
GATAGAAAGCCGCATAATGGCTCCAAATGTGCAGTTTTGTAATGCGAGTACAGTTATGTTCATGATAATGATAATGATTATGATAAAGATAGGAAGCCGTGTAAGGGCTCCAAATGTTCAGGTTTGTAATGCGATTGTAGTTCTGATTATGATCATGATATTATGATAATGATAAGGATGAAGATATGAAGCCGTGTAATAGCTCCAAATGTGCAGTTTTGTAATGCGAGTGCAGTTATGTTCACGATAATGATATTATGATGATTATGATATTATAATAATGATTATGATAAAGATAGGATGCGGTGTATTGGCTCCAAATGTGCATTTTTGTAATGCGAGTGCAGTTATGATTAATGTAATGATATTATGATAATCATGATATTATGATAATGATAATTATTATGCTTATTATGAAGATTGGTAGCCGTGTAATTGCTCCAAATGTGCAGTTTTGTAATACGAGTGCAGTTATGTTCATGATAATGATAATGATTATGATAAAGATAGGAAGCCGTGTAAGGTCTTCAAATGTGCAGTTTTGTAATGCGAGTGCAGTTATGATTATTTTAATGATATTATGATAATGATAATATTAATGATTATGATGAAGATAGGAAGCCGTATAATGGCTCCAAATGTGCAGTTTCGTAATGCAAGTGCAGTTATGTTTATGATAATAATATTATGATGATAATGATATTGTCATAATGACAATGATTATGATGAAGATAGGAAGCCGCGTCAGGGCTCCAAATAAGCAGTTTTCTAATGCGAGTGCAGTTATGATTATGATAATTATATTATGATAATTATGATATCATGATAATGATAATGATTATAATGAAGATAGGAAGCCGCGTAATGGCTCCAAATGTGCAGTTTTGTAATGCGAGTGCAGTTATGTTTATGATAAAATCAATTACAAGGAGAACTAAAGGTAGTTATGCCAAAAATCAGATGTCCGGAAAAAAATAGTTTTTCGATTATTTTAAGAATCAAAATAATATTACTGATGAAGGCTTTTTTAATGCTTATTTTAAGAGTGATTTTCGCAGTTAAATTTTTTGTCACTATGGCTCTTGATAAAATTTTTTTACATGGCTAAATTTGAGTAATTAATAGTTTATTTTTTCAGGGGAAAAATTGAGTTCAATTTTCAAATAAAAAAGATGAATTCTTAATAATTCGTATGCATGTATGAATTTTCAATCCAAAAGGACAAATTTTCAACAAAACAATTTACATTTTTGACTAAAAAAGATAACTCTAAAATATAATTAAATTTCAAACCGACGAAGATAAATTTTCACCAAGAATGTAATTTTCAATCAAGAGAGCTGAATTTTCAACCAAATTGTTGATTTTTCAACTGAAAAATATATGTTTCTGCCACAATTGGTTTTGTTACACTTTGAGTAGAAAAAAAAGTTTTTAGTGAAAAAAAAATTTATATTTGGTTGAATTCAAGTACTACACCCAACATTTTGAATTTTCAAGGAAAAAGTGAATTTACTACCAAATAGTAAATGCTTTGAATAAATAGTTTAATTTTTAACCATTCAGTTAAATTTTTAACTGAAAAAGATAAATTTTCAACCAAAGCGTAGAACCCTGATCTAAAAAAATTAATTTTTGACAAGTTAGTTGAATTTTTGAATTAAAATATGAATTTTTAATAAGATAGTTGCATTTTCAACAAAATAATTAAATCTTCAACCAAATGATAGAATGTTTAATCAAGCGAGATGAATTCCGAGCCAAAAATATAATAGTAGCATTTTTAATGAAAAACCCAAAACAGATGCCTTCAACAAAATAGTTGAATTTTCTAACTGGAAAGGTGTATCATCAAAAAAATAGTTGATCATTCAAGCCAATCAGAAAATTTGTTTAGAAGACAGTTGAATTTTTAACCCGAGAAGTTAAATTTAAAAAAAAGTTAATTTTGAACCAATAATGCTGAATTTTCAACCAATAAATATGACTTTTTTTACCATAAAACGAGAATTTTAAATCGAAATGGTCGAAGTTTCAGCAAAATCATTTTCAAAGATAAATTTTTAACAACACTGTTGAATTTTTGACCGAAAATGCCTCCAACTCAATAGTTGCATTTTTAACAAAATAATTAAATTTTCAACCAAATGGTTGGATTTTCAACCTACAAAGATGCATTTTCAAGCAAATTTTCGAATTTTCAAGTAAAAAAGTTCAAACTTCAGCTAAAAAATTTTGCACTATCAACCAAATAGTTGAATCTGTAAGTCTGAAAATAGCATTTTTTTAAAACACTTAAATTGTTGTTAGTTAAAAAGTGAACTATTTGTTTGAAAATTCATGTATTTTGTTGAAAATTTGTCTTTTTGTAGAAAATTAATTATCTTAGTCTACAAAAAGACAAATTTTCAAGAAAATAAATGAATTTTCAACCAAATAGTTGACTTTCTAACTAAAAAAGATAAGGTTTCAACCAGAAACGAAATAGTTCAATTTTTAGTTTAAAAAATTACTTAAAAAAATAAAAACATTACCAACCAATAAAAACGAATTTTTAACAAAATAGTTGAATTTAAAAAAATACATAAAATACAACCAAAAACAGATTCATTTTGAAACAAATAGTTGAATTTTCAAGCTAAAAAGTGGACTGTTTATTTCTTCAACCAAAAATCGAATCTTTAAATGTTCACTATGGAAAATTACTTTTCAACAAAACAAAACCATTATCAACCAAAAAAAAAGAATTGTTAAAAAAATAGTTGAATTTAAAAAATATGCATAAAATTGAACCAAAAATAGTTTCATTTTTAAAAAAATTGTTGAATTTTGAAGCCAAAAAGACTAATGTTTTAGAGGACAGTTGAATTTTTAATCGGAAAAGTTGAATTATTAACAAAAAAGTTTATTTTCAACCAAAGGAGAAGAAATTTCAACCAAAACAAATTACTTTTCTATCATAAAAGATGAATTTTCAATCCGATCACAAGAATTTTTAATAAAATAGTTGAATTCTCAAACAAAAAGATAAACTTTTAATGAACGAAATTAATTTGATACACAATGGGACGAATTTTTAAAAAAATAGATAAATTTTCTACTAAATAGTCAAATTTTCGACTTACAAAGGATAAATTTTCAACAAAAAATGCAACAAAATAGTTTCATACCAAATAGTTAAACTCTCGAATATATAATTTAATTGTTAAACAAATACCCAAAAATACAATAGTTGAATTTTCAAAAAAAATCTTTCTAACAAAAAAAAGACAAATTTTCATTAACATAGTTAAATTTTCAAACAAAGAGGCGGATTGAAAAAAATTTTACAAACTAGTTAAAATTTCAAGCAAATGTTTTATTTTTCAACCAAAAAAGATAAATTTTTCATCCAAACGATGAATTTTTCCCAAAAAGATTACTGGTGTACGAAAAAAGACAAGTTGGCAAAAAAAAAAAAAAAACATAAATTTTCAATAAAGTTGTTGAATATTGAAGCCGCAAAGACGAATTATCTAGAAAACAGTAGAATTTTCAACCCGAAAATATTATTTTTCAACAGTAAATTTCATTTTCTACGAAACAATTACATTTTTAAATAAATGGTTAAATCTTTCATTATGCAGTTGAATCTCCTACCCAAATGGCTGAATTTTCAACCGAAAATATAAACTTAAAAAGAAAATAGTTTAATTGTTTAGCAAATTTTTAAGTTACTAAGTATGAATTTTTGAAACTGAAATATGAATTTTCAAAAAAACAGTAAATTTGCAACCAAATAGTTGAGTTTATAATTAAAATGATAAATCTTCAACCAAGAAGATAAATATTTCACAAAGTAGTTCAACTGCAAAGAAAGGAGTTGACTTTTTAACCTAAAAAGAATAATTCAAAAAGTTTAATTCTACCGAAAAGACAAATTTTGTACCAAATACATGAATTTTCAGTAACATTGTTGTATTTTAAATAATTATGTCTAGATTTCAAAGTAGAAAAAATAAAAATGTTTATTTGCAATCAGGAAAGACTCGTCTACCATTAGAAAAGAATTTTCAATTCAAAACGATGAATTTTGAACGAAGAAGTAGGATTTTTCACAAAAAAAGATGAAATTGACAGAATAGTATATTTTTCGACGAAATAATTAAACTTTCCACACAATAGTTGAATATTTGACCAATATTTCTAAGCAACTATTATTTTATCAGTCTGTAGGATCCATTAAAGTTTTCCTTTTTAGCAAAGAAAAAATATGGGATACTCGGGAACGATCGTGAAGTGAAATATGGCTGTTATACAATGTAGGGTGAAGTATAATAATTAGGCCTTGATGCCCTTATACGAAAGAACAAAAATGTTAATTTTCAACCAGGAAAGACTTTTGTTATCATAAAACAAGAATTTTTGATCCAAAATGAAGAATTTTTAACAAAAACAGATAGGAATCCTACCCAAAAATGACTTTAATGAAAAAGTTAAATTTTTATCTAATAAACTAAATTTTCAATAATATTTCTAAACAAATATTATTTCCAGAGTCTCTAGTATACATTAAAGTTTTCCTTCTGCGCAATAAAAATATAGGATACTCGGGAACGATCTTGAAGTGAAATAGGGTCGTTCTACAATGGAGGGTGAAGTAATTAGGCCTTGATGCCAAGCTCGGCCGAACAAAAACGTTCATTTTCAATCAGAAAAGATTTTACTACTATAAAAGAATAATTTTCATTCCAAGAAGATGAATTTTCAATTAAATAGTTCAATTCTGTACTAAAAAAATGACTTTAACAAAATAGTTGAATTTTAATCCAATAAAGTTAGTTATTCTTCCTCATAGAGGAAGCTTTGTAATGGTAAAATTTTCAAAAAATTTTAATTTCACTCAATTAAACCTTCCTCAATTCGACCTCGAGTGTTTCCACTTTGTTTGTATTTATAATTATATGGTGCTCATTTCACGAGCAATTTTCTTCCCGTTAACATTTTCTGTTATTATTAATCTATTTTGTAAAGAATTAACATTTTTGATGAAACATTATATTTGCGGTTCAAGAATTCAAGATTTTTGTAGGTGATTCGCGAGGTGATTCATCATTTTCCTTAAAAATGCTACCACTTTGTAGCAAATCAATGTATTTTGTTTATAATTATTTCTATTTTGGTAGAAAATTAGTCTTCTTGTTCAAAAAATCATCTTTTTTGTTTTAACAAGTCCATATGTTTGGTTCAAAAGTGTACTACATATTTTGTTAAATTTTCTTTTAGGATAATAATTTTTTAAACTGAAAATGCAACTATCCTTTTTTGGGGTAACAATGCAAATTTGTTGTAGCTAATTTATCTTTTTCCTGCAAAATTCAACAATTTTATCGAAAATTCGTCTCGAACCAAGGAATCTTTTATATTCTTGCATCACCTTTGAATTATGTTGAAGAAAAAAGTTTTACTAAAACAAACCGTATTTTCAAATATTATGCATTACCATAGCTTTCTCACTCTATAATAAAATGTATTAATATTATAGGTCAATCGATTCGACTCGACTCAACACATCTTTTCTGTTCTTGCATCAACTTTGAATTATGTTAAGGAAAAAAGTTTTACTATAAAAAACCGATTTTCAAAATATATAAATCACCATAACTTCCCTACTCTTTAATAAAATGTATTAATATTATAGGTCAATCGATTCGTTTCAAACCAAGGAATCTTTTATATTTTTGCATCAATTTTGAATTATGTTAGTGAAAAAAGTTTTACTATGAAAAACCGTGATTTCAAATATCATGCATTACCATAGCTTCCTTACTCTTCAATAAAAAGTATCAATATTATAGATCAATTCATTCGTCTTGAATCAACACGACTTTTCTGCATCAACTGTAAATTATGAGAATGAGAACATTTTTACTATAGAAATCGATTATAAAATTATATAAATTACCATAACTAGCCTACTCTTTAATAAAATTTATTAATATTATAGGTCAATCGAATGGCCTCGAACCAAGGAATCTTTTATGTTGTTGCATCAACTTTGAAGTATGTTGAAGAAAAAAGTTTTACTATAAAAAACCGTATTTTTAAATATTGTGCGTTACCATAGCTTCCTCACTCTTCAATAGAAGGTATTATTATTATAGGTCAATCGATTCGCCTTGAATCAACACATCTTTTCTGTTTTTGCATCAACTTTGAATTATGTTAATGAAAAAAGTTTTACTATGAAAAACCGATCTTTAAAATATATAAATTACCATAACTTCCTTACACATCAATAAAATGTATCAATGTTATAGGTCAATCGATTCGACTCGAATCAACACAACTTTTCTATTCTCGTATCAACTTTAAATCATGAGAATGAGAAAATTTGTCCTATACAAATCCATTTTAAAAAAAAATCTGCCCGCTTCGCGGGCACATTCTCATGGCGCGCTTCGCGCGCGGCTCGCTTCGCTCGCAAGTTTGAGCGCGCCTAGGGCGCGCGACTGTTGGATCTCGCGCTTCGCGCTTGATTATATATTTATCTCGCGCTTCGCGCTCGATTATGTATTCACCTCGCGCTACGCGCTCGGGCGTATTTCCATCGCGCTTTACGCTAGGCTCCTCTAGATTTTTTAACTTCGTGTTCGACTTCGATGAAAAGAAAAAGTTTGTTTGCAAATATTATAAAATTATCAAAACCTCTACATCTTAAGTGATTGTTAAATTTATTTTTATTTTAGACTGAAAAGGAACTTTATTTACTCAAGGTTCTATCGACCTTAAGGAACACATTCTCATCCAGACACTCGCGCTTTGCGCTCGATATTTGATTTGAAAATCATTTGAACCTTGTGTTCCACGCTCGCTTCTGTGCACCGTATGATAGAAACAAAAAAGTTTGAGCGCACTTACGGCGTGCGATTTGGTAAATACACTGAGCGCGCACTTTGTGCTTCGTGTTATATGTTCTTCATATACAAATTACTAAATTTGTATTTGATTTCAAATGAAAAGTAATGATATAATTCAGGCGACAAATTTTATTAGTTAACATTTTATTTTAGCTTGTGCCGTTTATCAAAAAAGTTAATTTTTTCATTTTGAATATATTCTCACCACAAAAATTGATTACGAGTGTGTAAGTCTTTTTTGAATGCACAATTTTTGTTCATTTATATGTTTTCGTACCTTGCATTGTTTTTTCAAAAATTTGATTTTTTTTACTGTCAATGTTATTTTCACGAATAAAACAAAAACCACGCATCCTATCGAAACATGAGTCAGAATAAATTTGTACCTCTTCCTTGGATGAACAAATTTTGTTTCGGTCATTTTCTCGTAGCTGGTAATATTCGTCTGAAAATTTGATTTTTCTATTTTCAATGCTGTTTTTTACGAATAAAATAAAAACTACGCGTCATATCAAAAAGTGAATGATAAGAAATTTGTAGATCTTTTTTAGGTGCACAATTTTGGTGAGATGATCTTTTCTGGTATCTTGCATAGTTTTACAGCAAAATGGCTTTTTTGATTTTTCATTAATTTTTTGTTCGATCAAAATTTGAATTTTTTATTTTTCAAAAAATTCAAAAAGTTGTTATGAAAATATTATAGGGTGTTCAGGAATCAACGTTTTTCTCCTCTTGACTTTTTTTCATATCGTGCGTTTTTCGGCTTAAAATGTTCATTTTCGTTTGTTTTTTGGAATTTTGAAAATGCTATAACTCCAGTAATTTTTTTTTTTATCACGAAAAGTCATTAGAATATTTTGTTCGTCATTTTGCGTACTACTAATAACCGTACATAGAATTTTCAAATCTTCCAAAAAAGTGGTCTCAAAAATTTTCAAAATGTGCTCACTTTTTGGATTTTCATCCAAAATAGCTGGTTAACGAACTCGTTCTCTATTTTTCGGCCATAAAAAAGTGTGCCAAAGCTCAATCAAATCTGATCATTTTTTCTAAAGTTATCGTGGCTACAGACAGACAGACAGACAGACTACAGACTACAGACAGACAGACACCTTCGTAAAAATCGTTTTTTCTAGCTCAGGGGGTCTCAAAACGTGGAGATTTGATGAAAACCGACTATGTCAAATTTTACATAAAACCAATACCTTCTCATTAGAATGAGAATGTAATATATAAATTACCATAACTTGCCTACTCTTTAATAAAATGTATTAATATTGTAGGTTAATCGACTCGTCGCGAACCAAGGAATCTTTTACATTCTTGCATCAACTTTGAAGTATGTTGAAGAAAAAAGTTTTACCATAAAAAAACCTATTTTCAAATATTATGCATTACCATAGCTTCCACAATCTTCAATAAAATGTATTAATATTATAGGTCAATCGATTCGTTCGAATCAACACATCTTTCCTGTTCTTGCATCAACTTTGAATAATGTTAATGAAAAAAGTTTTAGTATAAAAAACCGATCTTCAAAACATATGAATTACCATAACTTCCCTACTCTTTATAAAAAAGGTATAAATATTGTAGGTCAATCGAATGGTCTCGAACCAAGAAATCTTTTATATTCTTACATCAACTTTGATGTATTTTGAAGAAAAAAGTTTCACTATAAAAAACCGTATTTTTAAATATTGTGCATTACCATAGTTTCTTCACTCTTCAATAGAAGGTATTATTATTATAGGTCAATCGATTCGCCTTGAATCAACACATATTTTCTGTTTTTGCATCAACTTTGAATTATGTTCATGAAAAAAGCTTTACTATAAAAAACCGATCTTCAACATATATAAATCACCATAACTTCTCGACTCTTTAATAAAATGTATTATTGTTATAGGTCAATTGATTCCTCTTGAATCAAGGAATCTTTTACATTCATGTATCAACTTTGAATTATGCTAATGAAAAAAGTTTTACTATAAAAAAACGATTTTTAAAATATTGTTGAGTGCTGAAAAAATATTCAATAAATATTGTTAGAAATCCTTCGGTCAGTTTCATGATATTAGTGGTAGAAATAAGCCCTTTAAATTTCATCAATTTATCGGCAACGGGTTTCAAGTTATCGTGTTTACAAAAAAGTTTGACATCCACACACTTATCTGGGCAATTGCATAGAACATTGTATTACAAATGTTTAAATTGAGGAAGGTTTGCTTAAATGATTCTAAAAATTTTGGAAAATGTTACCATCCCAAAGCTTCCTCTATGAGGAAGCAAAATTTTAAATTCATTTAATTAAACCTTCCTTAATTTGAAAATGTCTAATACAATGTTCTAAGCAATTTGTCCGTATGTGTGTAGATGTGTGTAGATGTTAGTGTGTGTGTGTGGATATGAGTAAGGAGTTGGATGTGTGTGTGTATGTGTGTGTGGATGTCACACTTTTCTGTGAACACGATGACTTGAAACAGGTTGCAGATAAATTGATGAAATTGGGAACGCTTAATTTCCCCACTAATACCTTGAAACGGAACAAAGGATTTCTAAAAATTTTGATTGCATTGTTCTTAGCACTCAATAATATTTTAAAGATCGGCTTTTTATTGTAAAACTTTTTTCATTAGCATAATTCAAAGTTGATGCAAGAATATAAAATATTTATTGGTTTGACACGAATCGATTGACGTATAATATTAATACATTTTATTAAAGGGTAGGGAAGTGATGGTAATTTATATATTTTGATAATGGGTTTTTTACAGTAAAACTTTTTTCATTAACATAATTCAAAGTTGATGCAAGAACAAAAAAGATGTGTTGATTCGAGAAGAATCGATTGACCTATAATAATAATACATTTTATTGAAGAGTAAGGAAGCAATGGTAATGCAAAGTATTTGAAAATACGGTTTTTATAGTGAAACTTTTTTCTTCCGCATAATTCAAAGTTGATGCAAGAATATAAAAGATTCCATGATTGGAGACGAATCGATTGACTTGCAATAATAATACATTTTATTGAAGATTAGGGAAGTCATGGTAATTTATATATTTTTAAAATCGTTTTTTCTAGTAAAAATTTGCTCATTCACATAATTCAAAGTTGATGCAAGAATATAAAAGATTCCTTGGTTCGAGACGAATCGATTGCCCTATAATATTAATACACTTTGTCGAAGATTAAGGAAGTTATGCTCATGTGTAATATTTGAATCATCTGTTTCAAACAGAAAAACTTTTTTCATCGACATAATTCAAAGTTGATGCATGAATAGAAAAGACTTTTTTATCATAAATTTTCAAATACAATAATTTTGAAAATTTTTGTAAATAAATCATAAAGCTGGGAAAGGGATAAGGTGCGACAGAACTTTTCCCTTCCCTTTTCCAACTCGAAAAATTATCATTTCGAATACAAAATTTGATTTGTCTGATTAGTCTTTGTATTTAAAAAATTCTTTGTATTATTTTGTAATTTTGTATTTTTTGTAAATTTCTATTTTCAAATTGACCAAAATGAAGACTTTGTTTGGTCTATAATTGAAAAAAAAAAACTAATTCTTCTCCTATGAGGAAGCAAATACATTTGCAAACGGGAAGCAAAGTGCTCGTGAAATGAGCGCCATATCCTTAATATAAAATCTCTAAACGATATTGTCGTTTTCGATTCTGACGATTTTCGAGAGTAACACGGTGGTAACATTTGCTTGCTGTAGGCCGCTCATATTCAACAGTAGTGTGTGCCTGTGTGTGGTGCTACATTTGAAATCAGTGATGCTAACTGAGTCCCCTTTATCTGCGCATGTTTGAATTGTAATATAGTTGATTGGCTGTAGTACGCGCCTGTATTTGAATTCTCAATGAGGACGCGAACTAGAACCAATAAGCGCCATTCTATCGAAGCATGCGCATGTCAAGGTGGTCTTTTCGGGATCACTTAGTTCGAGTTTGATCATAATACGTCACGTGTTTTTTCGTATTTGGTAATGCGCGGCTCAGTGTTGCCAACCGTTGCACGGTAAAGTCTGTAAAAGAAGTAATGAACCATAACCTCAATTGTGATGGCAGTCTGTTTTTAAACTGTTTACGCAAACAAGAAATTTTCAAATTAATCATTTTTACTCTCTGTAACTGTGATTTCTATCATGATTTAATTATATTTATCATATTAAATATCATTTGTGAAACTCGTGTACGTTTCAGTTCTACTTTCCCTATAGGATTGAAATCTCCATTTTCTTATAGTGACACATTCGAATAATTATTTTTTTTCGGTTTGAATAGAAGTATATCAGAGATCTGTGTATGTTTACAGATCAAAAATTTAATTATGTAAGAAGATGTTCAAATTAAGAATTTTTAAGCTCTCAATGAGCACTGCTATTAAAAAAAACACCGATACTTTAAGAAATTGATTTTGATAATTTGAAGGGATTTTAAAGAAGTTCAAAGACTATAAGGTATTTTTTTTATCCAAAAGGAATTTTCAAGATCTTCAAACAATTGCAAGGAATTTCAAAAGATTTCAAAGAATTTGGAATATTTTGACTTATTATAAAATATTTTAAAGAATTTTTAATTGATTTCACTAACTTAATAGGATTTCAGAGGATTTAAAAAATTTCAATTGATTCTAAAAGATTTAAAATTGATATATTGTGGGAAAATATTTCAAAGAATTTCAGTAGATTCCGAAGAATTTTTTATTTATTTTGATAATTTGATGGAATTTAAAAAAAAGACTGGGAATATTTTAGGGCATTTGAAAAGAATCCAAAGCATTTGAAAGAGATGTCAATAATTTTGAGGAATTTAAAAAAATGGTAAAGGATTTGAGAACTTTAAGAGTATTTTAAAAGATGTCAAGACATTTTCGTAAGCTTCAAAAAGTTTCAAGTGATTTTTAAAGATTTAAAGGATTTCAATAATTTGAAAGAGTTTCAAAGGATTGGAAATAATTTATGGTGCTTTTAAAAATTTCAAGGGATTTTGAAGAGTTAAACAAATTTCAAGGAGTTCTAAAATATTGTGAAGGATTTTAAATATCTTAGGGTATTTTGAAAGATCCTATGAATTTTTGAATTGATTTCAGTAATTTAATGTTATTCATAGGATTTGAATTATTTTATGGTATTTTAGAAGATCTAAAGCATTTTCAAGAGCTTTAAAATGTTTCAATTGATTTCCAAAGGTTTGAAAGGATTTGATAACTTTAACAGTATTTCAAAAGATTCTAAGGAATGTACAATTGGTTTCAGAGGATTTGAAATATTTTAGAGTATTTAAAAAGATTCTGAAGCATTTTCAAGAGATTTGACAAATTTTGCATGGGGTATTGTATCGAAGAGTTTTCTGAAATTTCGAAAATATAGATCGATTTAATAGGACCTATGCCAGGTTTTAGGGTATATCAAAAGATTTCAAGCAATTTTGAATTTATTTCGGTAACCTAATAGGATTTGAAATGATTTAAAATATTATAAAGTATTCTTAAAGACTTTAATGCACTTTCAAGATATTATTAATTTTTTAAGGAATTTTAAAGGCTTTGAATGACTTTAAGAGGAATTAAAAAATTGTTCTGAGAGTTCAAAGAATTTGTTTACAACTTCGGAATATATGAAACTATTTCATAGGACTTGCGAGGTTTCAATATATTTTAGAATATTTAAATGAATTTTATGAGATTTCCGAAGATTTCAATGATTTTAATGGATTTTAAAAGCTCCCAAGGTATTTTCATGAATTTTCCAGGATTCAAGAAAATACTATAAAATTTCATATAATTTCACGGGATTTTACTATATTCCAATGTACTTTAAGGAATTTATTCACAAGAAGTGAGGGGTTTTGTAGGTTTTCACAGATTTGTAGAGATTTTCAAATATGTTTTGCAATTAATTTGAATTCACCCTGAATTGTTATTCATTCGGAATTCTTTTATTATGTCTTTCGAATTTTATTAATTCACCTGAATTCTTTCAAATTAAATCAATAATTCTATTCAGTTCAATGGATATTTTTTTCAGTTTTCAGTTTCTGTTTAATTCGTCTTGAAGTGTTTTAAACTCATTTTGAATTCTTCAACATTCAATCAAATTCTTTTGAATTCCCTTGTATTTTTCCAAAATCATTTTAAACTTACTAAAATCAATTACATTTTTTGGACTTTTAAATTTTTTCCAATTTATTTCCATGTTTTAAATTTCAACTTTAATTGTTTGAAGTTAAGTAAAGTAAAGTAAAGCTTATATAATAATGAAAATTAATACTATTTCTAGTATTTATGAATTTGAAATTTATATGCTCATATACATGTTAAAACGAATAATTCACAATTTATTTTATAAATAACATTTCTTTTAATTTATAAAATAAAAAATGTATTAAGGCAATATAATTTACAAATGAGTTAAGTGTTAAACAAATTTAGAAGCCGATTATAATAAATTGAATTATAATTATATTCACAATTTTTTCAAGATGATAACGATGGCAGAATTTACCTACAAATAAATTATGAGAAATCCATTACTCCTTTAGCTTCAAAAGAAGAAAAATATGAAAAGGAGCTCCTTATTGAAGGCTACGTACATCATCCTGTAGTGCCTTCTAATTATTTTTTACAAATATTTTGTAACATTAATTTAATATAAATAACATAGAAAAAATTAGTATTTGGTTTATTCTTTTTCATCAAATAAAATTAATAGGCGCGCGCCTTGGCGCGCGCAAGACTACTAGTAATGAAAAAAGTTTCACTATAAAAAACCGACCTTCAAAATATATAAATTACCGTAACTTCCCTACTCTTTCATAAAATGTATCAATATCGTAGATCAATCAATTCGTCTCGAACCAAAGATTATTTTATATTCTTGCGGCAACTTTGAAGTATGCTGAAGAAGAAAGTTTCACCATAAAAAACCGTATTTTTAAATATTATGGATTACCATAGTTTCCTTACTCTTCAGTAAAATTCATTAATATTTTAGGTCAATCGATTCGTCTCGAATCAACACATCTTTTCTGTTGTTGCATCAACTTTGAATTATGTTAATGAAAAAAGTTTGACCATAAAAAACCGATCTTTAACATATATAAATTACCACAACTCCCCGACTTTTTAATAAAATGTATTATTATTATAGGTCAATCGATTCGTCTTGACCCAAGGAATTTTTTATATTGTTGTATTAACTTTGAAATATGCTAATGAAAAAAGTTTCACTATAAAAAGCAATTTTTAAAATATTGTTGAGTGCTCAAAAAATTTCCCATGAATATTTTCAGACACGCTTTTGTCAGTTTCAAGATATTAGGGGTGGAAATAGGCCCTCCAAATTTTATTAATTTATCTGCAACCGTTTTCAAGTTATCGTGTTCACAAAAAAGTGTGACATTCAACACATCCCCACACACATCCGGCCAATTGCTTAGAACATTACATTAGACATTTTTAAATTAAGAAGGGTTCAATTAAATGAATTTAAAAATTTTGGAAAGCATTATCATCACAAAGCTTGCTCTCTGAGGAAGTAAAATTTTAAATTCATTTAATTAAACCTTCCTCAATTCAAAAATGTCTAATCAAATGTTTTAAGCAATTTTCCGGATGTGTGAGTGTGTGTTTATGTGTGAGGATATGGACGTGTGTGTGTGTGTGTGTGTGTGTGGATGTCACACTTTTTTGTGAACACGATGACTTCAAAACGGTTGCAGATAAATTGATGAACTTTGGAGGACTTACTTTCACCACTAATATCTTGAAACCGACAAAAAGATTACTGAAAATATTTATTAACAATTTTTTTAGCACTTATTAATATTTTAAAGATTAGCTTTTTGTAGTAAAACTTTTTTCATTAGCATAATTCAAATTTGATGCAAGAATATAAAATATTTATTGGTTCGAGACGAATCGATTGACGTATAATATTAATACATTTTATTAAAGAGTAGGGAAGTTATGGTAATTCATAGATTTTAAAAATCGGTTTTTTATAGTAAAAATTTTTTATTTCACATAATTCAAAGTTGATGCAAGAACAGAAAAGATGTGTTGATTCGCAAAGAATCGATTGATCTATAATATTGATACATTTTATTGAAGTGTAAGAAAGCTATGGTAATGCATAATATTTGAAAATACGTTTTTTGATAGTAAAACTTCTTTTTGCAACATAATTCAAAGTTGATGCAAGAATATTAAAGATTCCTTGGTTCAAGGCGAATCGATTGACATACAATATTAATACATTTCATCGAAGAGTAGAGAAGTTATAGTAATTTACATATTTTTCAATTATTTTTTTGTAGTAAAAATTTGCTCATTCTCATAATTCAAAGTTGATGCAAGAATATAAAAGATGCCTTCGTTCGAGACGAATCGATTAACCCATAATATTAATACACTTTGTTGAAGATTCAGGAAGTTATGCTCATTTATAATATTTCAATCATCTGTTTCAAACAGAAAAACCTTTCTAATCGACATAATTCAAAGTTGATGCATGAATAGAAAAGACTTTTTGATCATAAATTTTCAAATAGAATAATTTTGACAATTTTTGTAAATAAATCATAAAGCTGGGAAAGGGATAAGGTGCGACAGAACTTTTCCCTTCCCTTTTCCAACTCGAAAAATTATAATTTCGAATACAAAATTTGATTTGTCTTTGTATTTAAAAAATTGTTTGTATTATTTTGTAATTTTGTATTTTTTGTAAATTTCTATTTTGAAATTGATCAAAATGAAGGCTTCGGTTTGTCTATAATTGAAAAAAAACTAATGCTTCTTCTATGAGTAAGCAAATACATTTGCCAACGGGAAGCAAAGTGCTCGTGAAATGAGCGCCATATAATTATAAATACAATCAAAGTGGGAACACTCGAGATCGAATTCACAGCTAGTTTAAGTATATTTCCAAGCAAATATTATTTCCACAGTCTCTAGGATCCATTAAAGTTTTTCTTCCTGCACAGCAAAAATATGGGCTACCCGGGAACGATCGTGAAGTGAAATATGGTCGTTAGACAATGGAAGGTGAAGTAATTAGGTCTTAATGCCCAAGTAGAAAAGAACAATAGGGTCCATCTATTTAAGAAACAAAGGAGCGTAATACACCTAACACATGCTAACGGAGAAGCGACACCTGATACTCGTTCAGGTGAGTATGGTAAAAGTACATTATATTCGAACAATGGGTCCCACCTCCAAAGGACAACAAATGGGCCTGGCGCTCTTGTATCGATCGATTGCCAATGCCACTGGCAAATAGATTCACATCAGTGGAGTAATAACACCGCACTGAATCAAATAGAGATATAATGCCCCTTCTCCCTTATAAATAGTCCATTCTCATACGTATAGTAATTTTTACTATATAGATAAAAACTCTATTCTTGTCCTTTGTTTGCCCTCAGGGGGCGTCCAGAAACTACGGTACCAATTTGAGGGGTTGGGGGAGGGGGTTGAACCAAAAATTTGCGGTTGGTAACATTTTTTTGTGGAGGGGGTGGGGGGACCAGTGAAAGTAACTTTACGAATTTTTGTAAATGTATGTATGTACTATATACCATTAAGCCATTTCCCTTTCAGGGTAGGCGTGACACTACCCGATTCGGGTAGTGTTTCTAGGTGGATAGTTTTCTTGTAGTTATAAATAACTACAAGTGTGGGCTCACCCACACCCACGATGTGCCAACAGCACTCAGTATTCTTAAATGGTCACCCATCCAAGTACTAACCGCGTCCAACGCTGCTTAACTTCAGTGATCTGACGAGAACTGGGTTTTTCAGCGTGGAATGGCCGTTGGTATTCTTAATTTTTGTAAATCATTTCCATATTTCCGACTTCACACTATTTTTCTCATTTCCCTCTTTTCCCCTTTTTTGAGAAAATCAAACTCTTCTTGGTTAAAAGTTAAAAATTCTACTAATTTGATGATAATTTTATTATTTTGTAACTGAAACTATTTTCGTAAAAAGTCATCTTTTTTGGTCAAAAATGTAACTACTTGGTGGAAAGATGAACTACTTTGTAAAAAATGAATTTCTTTCTAAAAGATTCATTTCTTTGGTTGGAAATTGTAATGTTCTGTTGAAAGTTGATCTTTTTTAGTAGAAAATTAATATTTTTTATGCAAGAAATTATCTTTTTTGTTAAAAATTCAACTATTTTGTTGAATGCCAATTCTCTTTATGAAAAAATCAAATTTTTTAGAAAGAATTATCATCTTAGTTGAAAATTATTTTCTTTGGCTGAAAATTTAACTATTTAATCAAAAACTCTTCGTTTTTGGTAGAAAATTAAAATTCATCATTTTTGGTTAAAATATCAACTATTACATGTTTCGTTGAGAATTTATCATTTCTACTTAAAAAATTGAAATGCTTGGTTTAGAGTTAAACTTCGTTGTGAAAAATGAATTATTTTTTTATTGAAGATTCAACCATTTTATTGAAAATTTACTTTTTCGTTAGAAAATCATATGATCGGGTTGAAAATTCAACTTTTTTGTAGAAAATTCATCTTGTTGTCTTAAAAATTCAAAAATTTAGTAGAAAATTAAACTATCTGATAAAAATTATTCAATTTATTTGAAAAATGAAATATTTGGTACAAA
>CAKNYM010051846.1:40489-59693 GCA_932195095.1 Andricus curvator | reverse complement strand
GGGGTAGTTCACTTGTAATCCGTGGTAATCCACTTGTAATCCGAATAGTTCACGTGCAACCCACAATAATCCACTTTTGATTCGGAATAATTCACTTGTAATCCAAAGTAATCCACTTGTAATCTGGGGTAATCCACTTGTTACTCAGAAAAATCCACTTGTAATCTAGAGTAATCCGGTTCTAATCTGAAGTAATCCAAGCAATTGGAAGCAATCAATGTTGAAAGTTCGAAATTTTTTTTTATTTCTAAGTGAAAATGAATGTTGTTGTTGTTGACAATTCAACTACTTGGTTGAATTTGAACTATTTTAATGGAATATTCATTTTTTTAAATTTTAAATTCAACTATTTTCTTGAAAATTGTTTTCTTTAGGCTTAAAATTATATGTTTTAATTGAGAATTCAACTATTCAGTTTTTTGGTAAAAATTTGTCGTTTTCAGTTGCAAATTCAACTACTTTATTGAAACTTTTAATTAGTTAAAAATTCATTTTTCTGGTTGAAGATTCTTCATTTTAGTTCAGGATCCCTCTCCTTGATAATTCGTTCTGTTCGTTTGAAAATCAATTGTTCTAACTTCAAATTTACTTTTTCATATTTTTGGTGAAAATTTGCCTTTTTGAGTTGATAATTCATGTATTTTGTTAGAATTTTTTTTTCCATGTAAAAACTTAAGATTCATGCTGGAAAATTCACATCTTTGTTTGAAAATTTATTTTTTTGTTGTTGTCGAAAGTTAAAACTATTTCATTTCATATTTAAATTTATATTAACTTTAAAATTTAACTTTTTTGTTCAAAATCCGTTTTTTCGGTATAAAATTAATTTTTTAATTGAAAATGTAACTGTTCCATTTTTGGTTGCAGATTTATCGTTTTGAGTTGAAAATTCAACAATTTATTCAAAAATGTATGTATTTTGTTAATTAAATTTTGTATAAAATTTACTATATGAAAAATTCATGTTTGCGTTTGAAAATTAAATTATTTTGTTCCAAATTGATCTACTTTGTTGAAAATGAAAAAATTTTCCTAAAAAGTATCATTTTTTGGTTAAAAAGTCAACCGTTTAGTTAAAAATTCGTATTTTTGTAAAAAAATTAATTTTTTAAATTGAAATAGTAACTATTCCATTTTCGGTCAAATATGTATTTCTTTTAGTTGAAAATTCAGCAATTTGGATGAAGATTTATGTATTTTGTTAAAAATTTGTCTTTTTCGCTATAAAAATAATCTATCTTGTTGAAAATGAAACAATTTTGGTAAACATTATTCTTTCTGATCGAAAAGTCAATTTTTCAGTTAAAAAATATCCTTTTTGGTTTCGAATTCAACTATTTTGTTAAAAATTCGTCTTTTTGGGTTAAATTCAACTACTTTTGATTAAAAATTAAAATCTGATTTTATTGAAGACATATAGTATATATATTTTCTACTTTGTAGAAAATTGAAAAACTTTTTAAAAAGTGATTTTAGTTGAAAATTCATATCTTTAATTGAAAATTTATTTATTTGCCTGAGAAAATATTGTTTTTCAGTTAAAAATTTATTTTGTTACTATAAACTTATTTCATAACTCAAAAGTACCATTTTTGGTTAAAAAGTCAACTCTATATTTAAAAACTCCCCTTTTTACTTCAGGATTCAACTATTTTGTTGAAAATTGATATTTTTTAGTTGGAAATTCGACTAATCGTTTGAAAGTTTAACTATTTTGTTAAAAATTCATTTTTCTGGTTCAAGATTTCTCATTTTAGTTCAAAATTCACTTATTTTGTTAGAAATTTCTATTTATTTTTTCAAAATCAATTTTCTCCTCTGAAAATATGCCTATTTCATTTTTTTGTGAAAATTTTTCGTTTTCAGCTCAAATTTGTATATTTTGTGGAAATTTTTTTGTTTTATTCATGTAAAAGCATAAGATTCGTGCTGAAAAATTCACCTTTTTGCTTAAAAATTCAATTTCTTTTTTCTTTTTTTCTTAAAGTTATAACTATTCCATTTTTCGATGTAAATTTATCGTTTTAAGTTGAGAATTCAACTATATTGTAGAAAATTCATGTATTTTGTTAAATATTTGTCTTTTTTGGTAGAAAATCAATCTTCTTGGTTTAATTATTTCGTTAAAAATTTTATTATTTTGTTAAAAATTTCATTATTTTGTTAAAAATTTCATTATTTTGTTAAAAATTTAATTATTCCGCTAAAAATTTGTTTTTTTTTTGCTACAAAAAATAATTTTTCAAATAAAAAATATGACTATTCCATTTTGGGTTCAATAATTTGGTAGAAAATTCACATATTTCGTTGAAAATTCGTCTTTTTTATTATAAAATGAATTTTCTAGATTAAAAATTTCTATGTTTGGTTAGAAATAAGTAATTTTTTTCCAAATTAATCTACTTTGTTTAAAATGAAACAATTTTTCTATAAAGTATCATTCTTGGTTGAAAAGTCAACCGTTTAGTTAATAAATCTTTTTTTTTTTGTAAAAAATTAATTTTTTAAATGAAAATAGTAACTATTTAACTTTTGGTTGGAAATTTATCTCTTTTAGTTGAAAATTCAACAATTTTGTTGAAAATGTATTGTGTTGAAAATTTGCCTTTTTCGGTATAAAATAATTATTTCTGGTTAAAAATTAATGTTTTTGGTTAAAAATTTAATTATTTTGTAGAAAGTTAATCTACTTGGTTAAAAATAAAAAAAAATTTTTAGAGTATAATTTTTTGTTACAAATTCAACTTCTCAGTTAAATTTCCCCTTTTTGGTTCAAGATTCAACTATTTTTTGGTTGAATTCATTACTCTGGTTTAAAATTAAACTACTTTGTTGAAAATTATTTTTTTTTTTCAAAATAAATTTTTAATTCCATTTTTGGTAGAAAATTAATCTTCTTGGTTTATAATTCATGTTTTTGATTAAAAATGCAACTCGATGGTTGAAAGTTTATCTGTTTTGTTTGAAAGTCAACAATTTTGTTAAAAAACAATTGAAATAGTAATAGTAATCCAGATTAATTCAATGGAATCTGAAATTAATTAAGGTAATCCAGGGGGGGGGGGGGAGGAAAATTAGAGGCGAAAATGGAAAGTAGGAGAATGAAAAATTCCGCCCCAGCTACCTGCGTACGGTTCCCCCACTACGCGGATTCCCCTCATTTAGACGAACTGTTAACGCCGAGCCTGGTCAGCGGAAATCTTTTGTATCTAAAATGGACTGAAATGTTACATTCTCTAAATTTAGCACTTGGTAATTTTCAAATATAATATTAGAAATCTGGGAAAATAGTAATAGTAATCCAGAATAATCCAATGAAATCTGGAATTAATTAGGGTAATCAAGAGGGGGGGGGGGGATTAGAGGCGAAAATGGAAAGTAGGAGAATGAAAAATTCCGCCCCAGATACCTGCGTACGGTTCCCCACTACGCGGATTCCCCTCATTCAGACGAACTGCTAACGCCGAGCCTGGTCAGCCCAATTCTTTTGTACCTAACGTGGATGGAAATTCGAAAAATTACATTATTCAAATTTATCACTTGGTAATTTGCAAATATAATATTCGAAATTTGGGAATTATAGCGATTCCAACGATATGTTAATTAATTTAAAAAGTTGAAAATTGTAGATGAGACTAATCATGCTAGCCCTGAATTTAAAACATATTATATTCCGAATTTTAGTCCTCTTCAGGTACAAAGAACTCGTGCTGACCAGGCTCGACGGCAGCCGTTCGGTTGAGAGAGGGGATGCCGCGTGGTGGGGGAACCGCACACAGGTAGCTGGGGCGCAACTTAGTGGAAATAAGCGCCAAGCACCTACATTGTATAATTTTTTTTTATAAATATGTTAAAGTGTAAAAATGTTGCATTTAATAAATTGCTAAGTAGCTGAAAGTGAGTGGATATCAAGAACCTGACTAGAGTAATTCATCAGGAAAACTCAACTGATTGTAAATTATATGTAATTATATTTATGAGTTACCAAGCCCTCAATTTAGAAATGTCATATTCCGCATTTTAGTCCTCTTTAGGTACAAAGAACTCCGGCTGACCAGGCTCGGCGGCAGCAGTTCGGTTGAGAGAGGGGAGGCCGCGTGGTGGGGGAACCGCACACAGGTAGCTGGGGCGCAAATTAGTGGAAATAAGCGCCAAGCGCCTAGATTGTATAATTTTTGTTTATAAATATGTTAAAGTGTAAAAATGTTGCATTTAATCAATTGCTAAATAGCTAAAAATTAGTGGATATCAAGAATCTGACTATAGTGATTCATCAGGAAAACTCAACTGATTGTGAATTATACGTAATTATATTTATGAACTACCAAGCCCTAAATTTAGAAAATGTCATATTCCGCATTTTAGTCCTCTTTAGGTACAAAGAACTCCGGCTGACCAGGCTCGGCGGATACAGTTCAGTTGAGAGGGGAAGCCGCGTGGTGGGGGAATCGCGCACAGGTAGTTGGGGCTACGAAACCTTTTTTCTAGGCGCAAATTAGTCAAAAGCGTCAAGCGCCTACTTTGACTAATTTTTTTTTCATAAATGTCTTGAAGTGTAAAAATGTAGCATTTAAACAATTGCTAATCAGCTAAAAATTAGTGGATATCAAGAATCTGACTAGAATAATTAATCAGGAAAACTAAACTGATTGTAAATTAACAAAGGGTATTTCTCGGCACAAAATTGATCATATCGTGAGAACCTAGTTGTCGATAAGTTCACGAGGAGACTGCGAATCATATTAATAGGTGGTATCTAGTCAATCTAGTATCTATACGCCCACGCAATTCTGTCTCGCATCAAGAGGCCAACATGAACGCGCTTCCAGAATGGGATTTCAGGGTATATTTTAAATTTATGATCACTTGCGTCTATAATAATGATTCTCTCCCACAATCTGAAATAAAAAAAATTTTATTGTTCAATATTACTCGCTCAGGCTGAGAAAACCTAGAATAGTTAAATTTTCATCATGAACATTAATTTTCGATAAAAAAAACAGTGTCAACAAAGTAGTTAAAAATTATTTGAATTGCTAATTACTCTGAATTACGTGGATGACTATGGATTACAAATTGATTACATGGATGACCGTAATTAATTCGAATGATCTGGATGACAAGTGGACCACGCGTTGAGGGGCGCGGCGCATAGGGGCTAACCCCAGAATAAAGAGTTTCATACAAATTATAATTTAAAAAGTATTTTATTAGCTTTGGGCTTTTGGACAAAAAAATTTGAAAAAAAGTCGATAAGATTTCGAAGAGAGTTGTCAAACCTGATTTTTTAAATAGGCTTTCAATTTTTTTATAAATAAACAAGTATGACGAAAAAAATGACCATTTTTTCTATTTGACGTTTCCGGTGCTCGTCAATAACAGGAAAATGGCTGAAGTCGCCTAAGTTTTATGGATTCACATTAGATACAGATGTTTCAATTTTATATAATAAACAAAAAACATTTTTATAAACAAATTATTTGTTGAAAGTACGTTTTCTACGATTTTCCATAATTTTACGTTTTTTTAAGTTACATTGCAAGAAATTTTGAAAAAAAACAATATAATTATGAAGAAATTTCTTCTTGAGATTCTTATTGGTAATATTATAAACAAATTTAATAAACAAATGCATTAATCAGGCATTTGTCGACAGAAAAATTCGTTTCGTTCGATGTCAATTTTTTTAATTAGGAACTTTTTAAAAATTTCAGCAACATTCCTAGTTAGTTGATAAATTTTATGATTTTTTAAAACAAATTTAATAAACAAATGCATTAATTAGGCTTTTTTCGACAGAAAAATTCGTTTTTTCCGATTTCAATTCTTTAAATTAGGGACTTCATGAAAATTTTAGAGCAATATTCATAATTGGTTGATAAATTTTATATTTTCTCAAAAACAAATTTAATAAACAAATGCATTATTCGGGCACCTGTAGATTGAAAAATTGTTTTCTATTTATATCAGTCTTATTAATTGGAAACTTAATGATAATTTCATTAACACTCATACTTAGCTGATAAATTCTATGATGTTTTAAACAAATTTAATAAACATATGAATTATTTCCCTTAATTTTTCTGTCGACAGATGCCCCACTTATGCATTTATTTATTAAATTTGTTTCAAAAAAATCACGCAATTGATAAAAAAATGATGAATTTTGCTGAAATTATCATAAAGTTCCTAATTAAAAAAGTTGACATCGAAAAAAACGAATTTTTCTTTTGGAAAATCCCTGATTAATGCATTTGTTTATTAAATTTGTTGAAAAAATAAATAAAATTTATCAACCAATTATGAATATTGCTGAAATTGTCATGAAGTTCCCAACTGAAAAAACTGGCATTGAAAAAAAAACAAATTTTTCTGCCGACAAATGCCCGAATGATGCATTTGTTTATTAAATTTGTTTAAAAAAATCATAAGATTATCCAAAAAATTATGAATTTTGCTGAAATTATCATGAAGTTCCTAATTAAAAAAATTGAGATCGAAAAAAATGAATTTTTCTATCGAAAAATGCCCGAATAATTCATTTGTTTATTGAATTTGTTTATAATATTAACAATAATAATCTCAAACAGAAATTTCTCCATCAGTATATTGTTTTTATCCAAATTTCTTGCAATTTAACTTAAAAAATCGTAAAATTTGGAAAATCGTAGAAAAAATTCTTTCAACAAATAATTTGTTTATAAAAATTTTTTTTGTTTATAATTTAATATTGATATATCATGAACTGATGCTACTTAATGAAACTTGGGCGATTTCAACAATTTTCCTGTTATTGTCGAGCACCGGGAACGTAAAATAGAAAAAGTGGCCACTTTTTTCGTCATATTTGTTTATTTATAACAAAATTAAGCCTAATTACAAAATCAGGTTGGACAACTCTCTCAGAAATCTTATCAGCTTTTTTTCGATTTTTTGTTTGTTTAAATCGGTCAATATTTGTGGGCTTTACGTTACTTTGAACCAAAAAAGTCATTTTTTCCCACTGTGCAGTGGGGGCAACTCAACGCCACCTATTGGCATTGTATTCAAATCGATGCAAAAAAGAAAAATAGTGCAGAAAAATAAAACGGAAAAGCCCAAGGATAATAAAATACTTTAAAAATTGTAATAATTAAGAAACTTTTTATTCTGGGGTCATGGATTAAAAATTTTTCATCATAAATACAAAATTCAAAATGGCGGAGTCGAAATGGTGCCAAAAATTTGAAAAATATGACGGACAAGACGAAAAGTTCTTACTAGGGGGATTTCAGGGTCACTGATTACGCTTTTTCAGTCCGGAACGCAAAATTCAAAATGGCGGATTTAAAATGGCGGCAAAAATTAGGAAAAGTTGACGGATTGGGCTGAAAGTGCTTACTCGGGGGTTTTTAGCGTAGCTGATTACGAATTTTTTTGAGAAACAAGCAAAATTCAAGATGGCGGATTCAAAATGGCGGAGAAAATTTGAGAAAGATGACGAATCATTTTGAAAGTTCTTACTAAGGGGGTTTCAGGGTCATGGATTACGAACTTTTTTATCAGAAATGCAAAATTCATAATGGCGGAGTCAAAATGGTGGCAAAAGTTTGAAAAAGATGATGGTCTAGGCGAAAAGTTCTTACTAGGGGGATTTCAGGGTCATTGGTTACGAATTTTTAGTGAAAAATTCAAAATTCAGAATTACGGATTCAAAATGGCGGCGAAAATTTGAAAAAATGACGAATTGGGGTAAAAGTGCTCACTCGGAGATTTTTAGGGTCGCTGATCATGAAGTTTGGTTCGAAAATGCAAAATTCAAAATGGCGGATTCAAAATGGCGGTACAAATTTGGAAAAGGCGACGGATTGGGCTGATAGTGCTTACTCAGGGGTATTTAGGGTCGCTGATTACGAATTTTGTTTGAGAAACAAGAAAAATTCAAGATGGCGGATTCAAAATGGCGGCAATAATTTAAGAAAGATGACGGATCAGTTAAAAAGTTCTTGCTAAGTGTGATTCAGGGTCATGGATTACGAATTTTGTATCAAAAATGAAAAATTCAACATGGCGGAGTCAAGATGGCTGCAAAAATTTGAAAAAGATGACGGACTTGGCGGAAAGTTCTTACTATGGGGATTTCAGGGTCACTGATTACAATTTTTCCGTCCGAAACGCAAAATTCAAAAAGGCGGATTCAAAATGGCGGCAACAATTTGGAAAAGTGTACTGATTGGGCTTGAAGTGCTTACTATGGGGATTTCAGGGTCACTGATTAAAATTTTTTCCGTCCAAAACGTAAAATTCAAAATGGCGGATTCAAAATGGCTGAAAATTTGGAAAAGTTGACGAACTGGGGTAAAAGTGCTTACTGGGAGGTTTGTAGGGTCGCTGATCATGAAGTTTTGTTCAAAAATGAATAATTAAAAATTTCGGATTCAAAATGGCGAAAAATTTGAAAAAGTTGACTGATTGGGCTGAAAGTGCTTACTCAGGGGTTTTTAGGGCCGCTGATCACGAATTTTTTTCGATGAACAAGCGACCCTCAAGATGGCGGATTCAAAATGGCGGCAACAATTTGGAAAAGTTTACTGATTGTGCTAAAAGTGCTTACTCGAAGGTTTGTAAGGTCGCTGATCATGAAGTTTTGTTAAAAAATGCATAATTCAAAATAGCGGATTCAAAATGGCGGGAAAATTTGGAAAAGATGACGGATTGGGCTGAAAGTGCTTACTCAGGGGTATCTAGGGTCGCTGATCACGAATTTTTTTCTAGAAACAAGAAAAATTCAAGATGACTGATTCAAAATGACGACGAGAATTTGAGAAAATGACGGATCAGTCTAAAAGTTCCTGCTAAAGGGTTTTCAGGATCATGAATTACGAATTTTTTATCAGAAATGCAAAATTCAAAATGGCGGAGTAAAAATGACGACAAAATTTGAAAAAGATGACGGACTGGGCGAAAAGTTCTTACTAGGGGGATTTCAGGGTCATTGGTCACAAATTTTTAGTGAAAAATTCAAAATTCGAAATGACGGATTCAAAATGGCGGCAAAAATTTGAAAATTTGACGAATTGGGGAAAATTTCTCACTCGGACGTTTTTAGGGTCGCTGATCATGAAGTTTTGTTCAAAAATGCATCATTCTAAAAAGGCGGATTCAAAATGGCGGGAAAATTTGGAAAAGGTGACGGATTGGGCTGAAAGTGCTTACTGAAGGGTTTTTAGGGTCATGGATTACAAATTTTCTAATCAAAAATGCAAAATTCAAAATGGCGGAGTCAAAATGGTGGCAAAAATTTGAAAGAAATTGACTGGACGAAAGGTTTTTACTAGGGGGATTTCAGGGTCACTGGTTACGAATTTTTAGTGAAAAATTCAAAATTCAAAATCACGGATTCAATATGGCGGCGAAAATTGGAAAAAGTTGACGGATTGGGCTGAAAGTGCTTACACGGAGGTTTTTAGGGTCGCTGATGACGAATTTTCGGTCAAAACTGCAAAATTTAGAATGGTGGGTTCAAAATGGTGGATTTAAAGAGGAAGGCGAAAATTGAAAAAAAAAATATTCAACAAAACATTTGTATATTTAGAAAAATAGTTGAATTTTACAAAAAATATTAATTAATTTTCGAGAAAAAAAGTGTGTCAAAAAAATAGTTAAAAACTATTTGGATTTCCTACGTAAATCACTCTGAATTTCCTGCATGATTCTGGATTACAAATTAATTACATGGATTACCAAAATTACTTGGATTACCTAAATTACTTCGAATAAACAGGCTTATCCTGAATTACAAATTAATTACTTGGATTACCGAAATTACTTTGAATTAACTGGATTAGAAGTGGACTGCGCTGAATTACTCGGATAACTAGTTCTCATAACGAACCGGATAGACGGCGTTGAGGGGCGCGGCGCATAGTTGGTAACCCTGAAATAAAAAATTTTCTAAAAATTATAATTTTCAAAGTATTTTATTACCCTAGTGTATTTCCGTTTAATTTTTTCAGCACTGTTTCACTTTCTCTCATCGATTTGGATACTATTCAAATATGTGGCGTTGAGGGGCGCAGATCATAGTGGATAACTTTAAAATAAAATTTTTCTGAAAATTCCAATTTTGAAAGTATTTTATTAACTAAGGGCATTTACGTTTGATTTTTTCAGCCCTATTTATCCCTTCTCCCATCAATTTGGATACCATGCGAATGGGTAGCATCGAGGGGCGCAGCGCATTGTATAGCGCCCCAGAAAAAAAACTTTTCTGGAAATTTTAATTTTGAAAGTATTTTATTGACTAAGGGCATTTACGTTTGATTTTTTCAGCCCTATTTCTCCCTTCTCCCATCGATTTGGATACTATGCGAATAGGTAGCATCGAGGGGCGCAGCGCATAGTATAACGCCCCAGAAAAAAAACTTTCCTGGAAATTTTAATTTTGGAAGTATTTTCTTACCCTGAAGCATTTCCGTTTAATTTGTCGAGCACTATTTCTCTTTGTCTCATCTATTTGGATAATAAGTAAATTTGTGTCATTGAGGGGCGCAGCGCATAGTGGATAACCTTGAATAAAACTTTTCTAAAAATTATAACCTCAGAAGTATTTTATTGCCCTAAGGGGATTTCCGTTTTATTTTTTAGCACTATTTCTCTTTCTCCCATCGATTTTGATACTATGCATCTAGGTGGCGTTGAGGAGCGCAGCGCACAGTGGGTAAACCCGGAATAAAAACTTTTCTAAACATTATAATTTTGAAAATATTTTATTACCCTCAAGCCTTTCCTTTTAATTTTTTCAGCACTATTTCTCTTTCTCCCATCGATTTGGACACTATGCAAATAGGTGGCGTTGAGGGGCGCGGCGCATAGTGGATAATAATACACTGGGAGTCGCTTTCATCCCTAAAGTGCTCGCTGCAGAGTGCGAGGGGGCAATTAATTGTTGCAATCCGATTTAATCGCAGCGACTCTTCTTGGATAATCGAGGAAGCGTTCAGACTGTGCAATTGACTTTGCGAAGACCCGTGAGCGATACTCGCATTGAATGCATAAAGAGCTCAATAAGAGCGTTTATTGGTTTCGGAGAATAGAAAACGAAGAGCCACTCGTAAGGATTTATGCACAGTCTCTCGATCTGCGATTCCGTTTCGCGGAAATCATTTTTCTTCAGATTAGTCTCGAGTGGAAAGATAAGAGTCCTAGCGATGCCAATGAATTCATTAAAAACGTTACCAACGCTCCCTAACTGAATAGGAATCTGCATATTCCTCAAGTCGAAGATTAAACAAAAATTAAATCATTTTTCTACAAAAGAAATAATTCTCTCTATTTATCGAACCATTCATGGGTGAAAATCAAGAAGTCGAAGTTATTCCACTTTAAAACTTTTTTTTTAAATTGTTTCATACCAACCTAAAACCTTTTTTGCTTCCTCATAGAGGAAGCTTTGTAATGGTAACATTTTCCAAAAATTTTTAATTCATTTAATTGAGCATTCCTCAATTGAGAAATGTCTAATACAATGTTCTAAGCAATTTGCCGGATGTGTGTGTGTGTACAGATGTCACATTTTTTTGTGAACACGATAACTTGGAAACGGTTGCAGATAAATTGATGAAATTTGGTGGGCTCATTTTCACCAACATTATTTTGAAACTGACCGAAGAATTTCTAAAAAAAATTCATTGCATTTCTTTGAGCACTCAATGAAATTTTAAAAATCGGCTTTTCATAGTAAAACTTTTCTCATTAGCATAACTCAAAGTTGATGCAAGAATATGAAAGATTCCTTGGTTCGAGACAAATCGACTGACCTATAATATTAATACATTTTTGTAAAGAGTAGGGAAGTTAAGGTAATTTATATATTTTGAAAATCGGGTTTTTAAGTAAAACTTGTTTCATTAACATAATTCAAAGTTGATGCAAAAATATAAAAGATTCCTTGGTTCGAGACGAATCGATTGACCAACAATATTAATACATTTTATTAAAGAGTAGGGAATTTATGGTATTTTATATATTTTTAAAATCGATTTTTATAGTAAAAATTTTTATATTCTTATAATTTAAGGTTGATGCGAGGATAGAAAAGTTGTACTGATTCAAGACGAATCGATTGACCTGTAACATTGCCACATTTTATTAAAGAGTAACGGAGCTACGGTGATGCATAATATTTGAAAATACGGTTTTTTTATAGTGAAACTTTTTTCTTGAATATAATTGAAACTTCATGCAAGAATATAAAAGATTCCTTGCTTTGAGACGAATCGCTTGAACTATAATAATAATATATTTTATTGAAGCGTAGGGAAGTTATGATAATTTATATTTTTTGAAAATCGGTTTTTTTATAGTAAAATTTTTTCATTAACATAATTCAAAGTTTATGCAAGAATAGAAAAGTTGAATTGATTCGAGACGAATCGATTGACCTGTAACATTGCTACATTTTATTGAAGAGTACGGAAGCCACGGTATTGAATAATATTTGAAAATACGGTTTTTTATAGTAAAACTTTTTTCTGCAATATAATTCAAAGTTGATGCAAAAATATAAAAGATTCTTTGGTTCGAGACGAATCGATTGACCTACAATATTATTACATTTTATTAAATAGTAGGGAATTCATGGTATTTTATATATTTTTAAAATCGATTTTTATAGTAAAAATTTTTATATTCTTATAATTTAAGGTTGATGCGAGAATAGAAAAGTTGTACTGATTCAAGACGAATCGATTGACCTGTAACATTGCCACATTTTATTGATGAGTAAGGAAGCCACGGTATTGCATAATATTTGAAAATACGATTTTTTATAGTAAAACTTTTTCTTCAATATAATTCAAAGTTGATGCAAAAATATAAAAGATTCTTTGGTTCGAGACGAATCGATTGACCTACAATATTATTACATTTTATTAGAGAGTAGGGACGTTATGTTAATTTATATATTTTTAAACTCGATTTTTATGGTAAAATTTTCTCATTCTCATAATTTAAAGTTTATGCGAGAATAGAAAAGTTGTTTTGAATCAAGACGAATTTAGTGACCTAAAACATTGATACATTTTATTGAAGAGTGAGAAACCTTTGGTAATGCATAATATTTGAAAATACGGTTTTTTATAGTAAAACTGTTTTCTTCAACATAATTCAAAGTTGATGCAAGAATATAAAGATTGCTTGGTTCGAGGCGAATCGATTGACTTACAATATTAATACATTTTATTGAAGGGTAGGGAAGTTATGGTCATTCATATATTTTGAAAATCGGATTTTTATAAAAAAAATGTTCTCATTGTCATAATTCAGAATTGATGCAAGAATAGAAAAGATGTGTTAATTCGAGACGAATCGATTGACCTATAATTTTGATACATTTCAATAAAGAGTGAGGAAGCTATGGTAATGCATGATATTTGAAACTACGGTTTTTTTTTAAATTAAAACTTTTTTCTTCAACGTAATTCAAAGTTGATGCAAGAATATAGAGGATTTCTTGGTTTGAACGTAATCGATTGAACTTCGATTGTGACACATTTAATTAAAAAGTATGGGAGTTGTGGTCATTTATATATTTTTAAAATCGATTCCTATAGTAAAAATTTTCTCATTCTCATAATTTAAAGTTGATGCGAAAATAGAAAAGTTGTGTTGATTCAAGACGAATCGATTGACCTACTACATTGATACATTTTATTGAAGAGTAAGGAAGCTATGGTAGTGCAGAATATTTGAAAATACGGTTCTTTATAGTGAAACTTTTTTCTTCGACATAATTCAAAGTTGATGCAAGAACGGAAAAGATTCCTTGATTCGAGGCGAATCAATTTACCTACAATATTATTACATTTGATTAAAGAGTAGTAAATTTCTTCTTTTAAATTAATCAAAATGAAGACTCTTGTTTGTCTACTATTTAAAAAAATAACTAATGCTTCCTCTATGAGGATTATCAGCAAACTATTTATATTTTTAACCTAATTGTAAAATTTTTATCAAAACACTTGAATTTTTGTAATATTAAAGACTAAAATTCAAGCAAAAACAGCTTTAAATAAATACTTCAATTTTTAAACAAATAGTTTCATTTCCTACCAAAATAGTTGAACTTTCAACCAAAACTAAGAATTCTCAACCAAACAGTATAATTTTCAACTAAAATTATGAATCTGCAACCAAAAAAGAATGAATAAAAAAAAGTAGTTCAACTTTCATTCAAAAAGATGAATTTTCAACCATACGTTGTTCTGGATTAGAAAGATTTTAAATTGAAATAATTAATAGTTAAATTCGATAAAAATACGAATTTTAAAGAACAATAGTTGAATCCTCCACCAAAATAGATTAATTTTCAAACAATCATTTGCATTTTCCACCAAAAAGAATGAATTCTCAACCAAGGAGATTAATTTCCTACCAAAAAGACAAATTTTTAACAAAATACATGGATTTATAACCAAATAGTGAAATTTTCAACTAAAAAATACAAGTTTGCATTCAACTAGTTGCATATTTAATTCGTAAAGATAAATTTTCAACCTAAAATGAAATAGTTACATCTTCAGGTAAAAAAATTAATTCTTGAGAATAAAAAAACGAATTTTCAACGAAACATTTAAATTTTTAAGTGAAGAGATGCATCTCAAACCAAAGAAATAGTACAATTTTCTACCAAATTATTGCATTTCGAAGTCAAAAAGGCAAATTCTAGACAAAAAAGTTGAATTTGATACATGAAATATTACATTTCAATCAAAGAAGTTAATTTTATAATAAATAGTTTGATTTCAGAAAACAGTTTAATCTTTGGTCAAATAGTTTAATTTTAATGTAAAAAGTATGAATATTCAACGAATAAGTTAAATTGTCTACAAAAAAGACGAAATTAAAAAAAAAAATACATGAAATTTCGAACAAATAGTTGAATTTTTAACTATGAAAGATGAATTTTTAATTAAAAATAGCCCATTTTTAACCAAAACTGGAATGGCTAGATTTTGAATTAAATTAGTTAATATTCATCAAAACATGAATTTTCAAACACGTTTAACCAAATAGTTGAATTTTGAAACAACAAAATTATTATTAAACAAGAAGATAAATTTTCTACCAAAAAAAGCATTATTAACAAAATGCACGAATTTTCTAAAAAATGGTTAAGGTTACAACAAAAATGAAAATTTTGAAACAAGTAGTTAAATTATTATCTAAATAAAAGATGGATTTTCAACCGAGAATTGAATGTTTACATTTTTAGTTTAAAACATTATTTTTCAACAAAATAGTTAAATTTTGAACTAGAAAGATGAACTTTCACACAAGGAGATTAAGTTTCTACTAAAAAAGACAAATTTCAAATACAAAATTATCAAATTTTCAACCGAAGAGATAAATTTTTAAACAAACAAAAGAAAATATTTTAACAAAGTAATTCAACTTTCAACCAAGTAGTTCAATTTTACACCAAAAAAGATTTCTTTTTAACAAAACCGTTTCACTTTCAACAAAAAAAAATAAATTTTGAAAAAAGGTATTACACATTGGTGAATGAATGTTTAATGAACAGTTAAATTTGCAGCCAAAAAAAAAAGATAAATTTTCAACAAAGTAGTCAAATTTTTTAAGAGAGTGAATAATTTTCAATCAAATTAGGAATATATAATCGAAATAGTTGAATTTTCAGTTAGAAAATTAATTTGTAATTGAATAACAAATTTTTAGACTTTTGAAAAACATTGATTAATTTTCCACAAAATAGATTAATTTTTAACCAAAAGAGGTGAAAATAGTTGAATTCAACCAAAAAAGACGAATTTTCAAAAAAATAGTTGAATCCTCGATCAAAAGGGATACAATTTTCAACTAAACAGTTGACTTTTGAACCAAAAAGGATACTTTTTATCAACATTGTAATATTTTCAAGAAATTTGTTCAATTGGCAACCAAATAATTTAATTTCAACAAAAAACATGAATTTTCAACCCAGAAGATTAATTTTATACCAGAAAAGGCGAATTTTCAAGAAAATTGTTGACATTTAAACCAAACTTTAAAATTTTCAACTGAAAAATATAAAATTTCCACGAAAAATGGAATAATTACATTTTCAATTTAAAAAATAATTTTTTATCAAAGATAACAAATTGATTGAAGAAATAAATTCTTAACACAAAAAAACAATTTCGCAGCAGAATAGTTAAATTTGTTATCAACTTAAAAAGATAAATTTACAATAAAAAATGGAATAGATTTAATTTTGAACCGAAAAAAATCGAATTTTTACCAAAAACATGAATTTTAGAGGAAGTGATGGCAGAAGTAGATGGGATGAGGAATGTGAAGAGAAGAAGGAAGTTAGAAAAGAATTGAGAAAATTGAGAAAAGGACAATTCAGTAGAGAAGAATATAGGAGAAAAAAGAAGGTGTATACTGAGATGTGTGTTGAAAAAAAGAGAAAAATGAAAGGTTTGAAAAAGAGGAGGAAGAGGCTAGGATGGAAAAAGAGGTTTGGAAGGTAATCAATAGGAAAACTAAAAGAGTCAACCAGGTCATTGAGGTGGTAGACAAAAAAAAAGTTATATGGATTTCCTAAGAGAGGTAGAGGGGGAAGTTAGAAAAGGAGGAAAAGATGGTGCGGAAAGAGACTAGAAGGAAGACATGAGGAAAGAAAAAGAGTAACCCAGGTCATTGAGATGGTAGAGTGGAAAACAAAATTATACATAAAAACATAAGAACATAAGGGAACATAAGAAAAAAGATGGTACGGAAAGAGACTAGAAGAAGGGCATAAGCAAAGAAAAAGACTAAACCAGGTCATTGAGATCGTAGAATGGAAAAAAAATTCTATGGATTAGCTGGGAAGGATAGAGAGGAAAGTTAGAAAAGAAGAAAGAGATGGAACGGAAAGAGACTAGAAAAAGGACATAAGGAAAGAAAAAGAGTACACCAGGTAATTGAGATTGTAGAATGGAAAAAAATTATATGGATTTGCTAGGACGAATAGTAGTAAAGTTAGAAATGGAGAAAAAGATGGTAGGGAAAGAGACTAGAAGGGCATAACATAAGGAAACATAATTAAGGTGTTAGGAATAATGAAAGATGGAGGCGCACCTGGTATAGATGAGATTCTAAATGAAGTCTGTAAATATAAGGGAAAAGAACTAAAGGAATGGGCATGGATTGGATAATGCGCAATAGAGTATCGAAAGAAGAGGGGTGTGAGTTATGGAAAGAAGGCTTAGTGGTACCCGTAAAGAGGCAAACTGAAGGAGGGTAATATTATAGGCGAGTGATGATAATACCAACATTGGATAACCTATATGCAACTGTTTTATCTAAGAGACAAAAGGAAGAATTAAAGGAAAAAAGGACGGAGCCATCGAATCAGGCAGAGTTAAGGAAAGGAATGGGGGTAATGGACAACACATATGTTCTGAATTATCTAGTAAATGAAAGGATCGATAGGAAGAAAGGAATTATAACAATGTTTATGGGCCAAAATACGTTTGACTCATCTAACCGAGTCGAGATAGAAACAGTTATGGTGAAAATGGGGCTAAGAGAGAGTTGAGTGAAAAGAGTATGGAAAATTTGTGGAGAGACAATAAGCATGATAGAGGTAGCAGAGCAAGTAGCAGATAGTTTCTGGTTGGTGAGAGGAGTAAGGCAAGGTTCTCTGAGACCGATTTTATTTGATATGTTAACCTCAAACTTAGAAGAAGAAATCAAGTGGAAAGGATGAGGAGGACTAAGGATGGGAAAAGAAAAGATATACTGGAATACTCAAAGATAATGAGGCTTAAGAAAGGAGAGAGAAGAAGAGAAAAAAGGACTGGAAGGTGAAAGGGAGTCGAGTTAAAAAAGTAAAGAAGTTTGAATAGTTGGAATATATCACAATGGAGAGCATAGAGCTCATATAGGGAAGAATATAAGAAAGCAGGAGCGATAATGAAACATATATAGGGAATAGAAAAACGAAGAAGCGCAAAGGGATAAATGAAGTACTAGAGCGGAAAAGAGGGCATGGAAGTCTGATGTGAAGCTAAAAGAATGAAGTTAGTAAAAAGGTGTTTGAGGAAGGTAAAAGAAAGGAGTCGTAGGGTAATATAATTAACGAGATGGAAGAAGAAAGAAGGTAGTTCTTCAGGGCTAGATATATGATTTGTATTTATAGTTAAGGAATTTAATGTATTACATAGTTACATGAACCTATTACTTCACCTATTCAAGTCTTTAAATGTACACCTTTATATTAACCAGTATGTACATTAGTGTACATAGTGTACATTAGTGTATATGTATGTTCAGCTCTCAAAGGTGCTTTTTAGCCCTGTGAGCTTTTTCTCTGAATAAATTAAAATTAAAAATTAAATATAGGTTAGGGGACTGGAGTAAACTACGAAAAATTGGAAAAAAGGGAAAGAAAAATAATAGAAGCATGGGGGATAGTTGAGGAATCAAAATATGATGAATGGTATACGATGGTATAAAAAGGAGAACCAAAGTATTTAGAAAAGCTAGAAGGATGGGGAAGGTAGAAAATAGAGCAAAACAGTAATATTTAGATTGGCAAATGCGGTTTGGGAAGGGATGCATTGGGAAATGAAAGAGTACAGAAAGTGCAGAATCAGGGAATGGAAGAAAGAAACATAAGAAAATACATGGGAAGGATGTCGGAGAGGAATGGAAGCTGAAGGAAGCCGGTAAGGGAATGTGATAAAGGTTCTAGAGGATGGATTGAGTGATGTGTTCACGAAAGAATTGGAAGAGGTTAGAGGAACAAATTAGAAGGAATGGAAGAGTGAAACTGAAAAAATGGCAAGGTTGAGGTGGAAGAGAACATTAGGATTAAAGAAGAATTATCATAATCATTTCGTATTCTATGAACTATTGCGAAATGAGTAATAAAATTTCAGTACAATACAAAGATAGGCAAGGACAGGAAAGGTAGGAATAGGAATAGGAAAAGGAAGGATAGTAAGGATAGAGAAGGTAGAAGATAGAGTAAAACAGTAATATTGAGATTGAGAAATCAGGTAAGGGAAGGCATGCCTTGGGAAATGAAAGAGTACAGAATGTGCAGAATCAGGAAATGGAAAAAAGAAACATAAGAAAATATATGGGAAGGATGTAGGAGAGGAATGGAAGCTGAAGGAAGCTGGTAAGGGAATGTGATAAAGGTTCTAGAGGATGGATTGGGTGATGTGTT
>CAKNYM010051846.1:8930-27366 GCA_932195095.1 Andricus curvator | reverse complement strand
CATAGCTTCCTTACTCTTCAATAAAATGTATTAATATTATAGGTCAACCTTTTTGTCTCGAATCAACACATCTTTCCTGTTCTTGTATCAACTTTCAATTATGTTAATAAAAAAATGTTTACTATAAAAAACCGATTCTGAAAATATATAAAATACCATAACTTCCCTACTCTTTAATAAAATGTATTAATATTATAGGTCAATCGATTCATCTTAAATTACCACAACTTTTGTGTTCCTGCATCAACTTTAAATTATGAGAATGAGAATATTTTTATTATAAAAATCGATATTAAAAATATATGAAATAGCATAACTTCCCTTCTCTTTGATAAAATGTAATAATATTGTAGGTCAATCGATTCGTCTTGAGCCAAGGAATCTTTTATATCCTTGCATCAACTTTCAAGTATTTTGAAGAAAAAAGTTTTACTATAAAAAAACCGTATTTTTAAGTACTATGCATTACCATAGCTTCCTTGCTCTTCAATAAACTGTATAATTGTTATAGGTCAATCGATTCGTCTTGAATCAACACAACTTTTCTATTTTTGCATCAACTTTGAATTATGAGAACGAGAAAATTTTTCCTAAAAAAATCGATTTTAAAAACATAAATTACCATAACTTCCCTACTCTTTGATAAAATATATTAATAATATAGGTCAATCAATTCATCTCACACCAAGGAATCTTTTACATTTTTGCATCAACTTTGAAGTATGCTAGTGAAAAAAGTTTTACTATAAAGAACCGATTTTTAAAATATCATTGAGTGCTAAAAAAATGTTCAATGAATATTTTTAGGAATCCTTAGGTCAGTTTCAAGATATTAGTGGTGAAAATAATCGTCTTCACAAAAAAGTGTGACATCCACACAAACATTTCACACATATATCCACACACACAAATCCGGTCAATTGCTTACAACATTGTATTAGACATTTTTAAATTGAGGAAGGTTTAGTTGAATGAATTTAAAATTTTTGGAAAATTTTATCATTACACAGCTTCCTCTATGAAAAAGCAAAAAAGATTTGTGTGTGGATTTTTGAGAACAATTTTTTCAAATTGTTATTTAACAAAAAAGTTGACATTATTTTTAGGGCTTCGTAGCCCCCGGCAGAAATCTTTTTATTTTTGGTCGGCTGCTTATCCGTCCGTTCATCGTACTTTTTTCAAACAGGGAAAATGAGGGGAAATGATAGGAGGCAAAGTACGAAAAGTGAGAGCAAACAAGAGGAGCGAAATTAGTGGAAGTGGTAGGTAATGAGGGGAGAGGAATCAGTAGGTTTGAGAAAAAAATGAGGGGAGGTTAAGAAGAGGAAGTACTGGGAAATGAGGAGAGGGTTAGTAGGAGAAGTGAGGTGAAATGAGTCGAGGGAAAATATAAGAAGTTAGGAGAAGTAGGGGTAGTGAAGGAAAGTAAGTGGAGAAAAAGTAGAGGAAGTAAGAGGAAATGAGAGGGAGGAAATTAATGGGAAGTAGGTGAAGTGGAAGCAATTAGGGGAAATGAGGGATGGGAACGTATGGGAAGTAGGTGAAGTGGAAGCAATTAGGGAAAATGAGGGATGGGAACGTATGGGAAGTAGGGGAAGTGGCAAGAAATTGGGGGGAGAAGTAGGTGAAGTAGGGGAAATGTTAGGACAGCAAGAAGGGAACATAAAAGGGAATTAGTGAAAGTGAGGGGTAATTATGAATGGGAAGTAGGGAAATTGAGGGGAAATAAGGGCAGGGAAGATATGAGAAGCGAGGGAGAATGACGGTAGGAGAAGTAGGTAAAAAAATATTTAGAGATGGCGCAAGTCCCATGAAGTTTACCAAGTATTTCTACATTAAACAAAGAGGTTTTCGTAAATTTTATTTAGAATCGTCAATATTAGTTAAATCGAGTTGAAACTCAACACTTTTTTTCCCAATTAGCCATAGAATATGAATAAAATATTACTTTTTAAATATCACCCCCATGAGTCTATTCCATAGGGTACCAGGAAAACTCCATAAGTGAAAAAATGGGTTTTACGAGTTTTTTACGCTAATTATGTTTTTTTTTTGTGCTTTTTTAAAATGAAAGTTGTTTTTTATACATAACTTATTACTTTGTTCTGATAATTAGATATTTACATAAATTGTTTAAACAATTTATTATTGTTTTCAGCAATTTTCTCTCAGAATAGAGTTAGAAAGTCGCGTTTTTTCAAATTTTCCACTTTTTGCTTAATTTTTAATTGAAATTATGTAATAATTAGTGTGAAAAAAAGAAATTTTTTCAACAATTTATAATTATCATTTATAGTATTCTCTTAGAATAATGCTAAAAAATTGAACTTGATTTAAAAATTTGCCAGTGTTTGTCCAATTTTCATTTAGAGTGAGGCAAATTGTTCATTAAAGTTAACAAAATTAATTGTTTAAACAATTCATTATCATTGTTAATAATATTCGATTTGAATAATGCCAGAATGTTACAGTTTTTTTTAAATTTTCAACTACTTGTCTACTTTTTACTTGGAGTGAGTTAATAATTAATTCAATTTAGCAGAAGTAATTATCTAAACAAATTTTTATTGTTTATGACTATTTTCTATTCAAATTGTATTTTACTTACAACATTAATAAATTATTTAAACAATTAATTTTGTTAACTCTGATAAACTATTCACCTCACTCTAATTGAAAATTAGACAAAAAGTGGAAAATTTCTGAAAAACTGCTATTTTCTAGCATCATTCTAAGAGAATATCATTGAAAATAATAATAAATTATTTTAAAAATTATGTTTGTTACCCTTAATTAAGTTTTAGCTCACTCTAATTGAAAATTTGACAAAAAGTGAAATATTCTTGAACAAACCGTGACATTCTTACTCTATTCTAATAAAAAATTGTTAAAAACAATAATCAATTGTTTTAAAAATTCATGCAAACATCTAATTATCAGCATAAAGTAGTATTTCATGTATTAGAAACAATTTGCATTGAAACGACCGCAAAAAATTATAATTAGCGCCAAAAACTCGCGAAACCCATTTTTTCACTTATGGGGTATTTTGGGACACTGTAAAACATACTTATGGGGGTGATATTTCAAGATTATGTTATTGAATATGAGCTATTATTTTTATAATGACAGTTTATTTTTTCTTTGAAATATCTGTATTGCAATTATATACTTTTTTCAAATGTTGTGAACTTGTGAAATGAGTATCTAAATTCAATTCTCAAAACTGTATCAACACATATATATTTTTTTATTCAGTTTGAAAAGTTATTAATAAAGTAAATATATAGAAATGCAATTGCAAGTTTGAAGAAAAATATAATGAAAAAATTATTTGAACGTTTCAATGAAAATAAATGCTTAATGCCTTTTATGTTGCGACATGATTCATCAATTATTAACTGATTCTATTACACTCACATTTTCTGAAATTATTTTAGAAGGTTATTAGTAAATCCACTTTTCAAAAATGGAAGTTCAAATTTATAAAAAAAAAAAATAAAATAAAAATTATTTCTTTGTTTTGATGAAAATTATAGTTTAATGCTTTTTATGTCGTGAACAGATCAATGCATTATTAGCTGATTAATTTTTTTTAAATATTAGGTGACACAAATATTTATTTTTAATTTTTCTCTAATAACTAACGTAAATTGATTATTTATTTTAAGGTTATTTCATTGGATATTGGCTATAATTTGTACAATGAAAGTTTATTTAGGTGTAAAATACATCAACTCCAATTATATAATTTTTGCACATTTTTGGGATGTTGTGAAATGAGTATCTACATTATTATTTCAAAATTATATGTATGCATATATGCATATATTTTAATTTTCAAATAAATTAGATTGAAATGTTATTAATGATTCAAATTTTCAGAAAAATATAAGGTAAAACTTCTTTGAATCTTTTAATGAATTAAATTGTTTATTGCTTTTTATGTTGTAAAATGATTAACTGATTATTGATGGTTCAATTGTTTTACAATAAATGATTATATAAAGATTGAATTTTAATTGTTGTCAATTAGGTAACATACATCGATTATTTACTTTTGGGTTATTTAATTGAATATTGGCTATTATTTGCATAATAAAAGTTTCTTTTTTGTTTAAAATACATCTATTAAAATTAGATATCATTTTGAAATGTTTTTGATGTTGTGAAATGAGTATCTGAATTCAATTTCTCAAATTATACTTAATATTCTTATATGCTTCCCAAAATTAGTATAAGAGGTTAGTAATATTTAAAATTTTCAGAAATGAAATTCCAAGTTTGAAAAAAATATAAAGTAAAAAAGATTGAATTTTAATTGTTGTCAATTAAGTAACATAAATCGATTATTTACTTCAGGATTATTTAATTGAATATTGGATATTATTTGCATAATAAAAGTATTTTTTATTTAAAATGCATCTATTACAATTAGATCTTTTTTTTAATGTTTGTGATGTTGTGAAATGAGTATCTGAATTCAATTTCTCCAATTATACTTAATATTTATAGATGTTTTCGAAAATTAGTATGAGAGGTTAGTAATATTTTAAATTTTCAGAAATGAAATTTCAAGTTTAAAAAAATATAAAGTAAAAAAGATTGATTTTTAATTGTTTTCAATTAAGTAACATAAACTGATCATTTAATTTAGGATTATTTAATTGAATATTGGCTATTATTCGCATAATAAAAGTATTTTTGGTTTAAAATACATCTATTACGATTAGATATTTTTTAAATGTTTTGATGTCGTGAAATGAGTATCTGAATTCAATTTTTCAAATTATACTTAATATTTTTATATGCTTCTGAAAATAAGCATAAGAGGTTAGTAATATTTAAAATTTTCAGAAATGAAATTTCAAGTTTAAAAGAAATATGAAGTAAAAATTATTAGAATGTTTTTTATGTTGTGAACTGATTAATTGATTATTAGCTGATTATTTTTTTTATAATAAATTTCAAATTAAAGCAGATTAAAATTTATTTTATTTTTTTACATTTTAATTCTTTCTGAAATTAGTATTAAAGGTTTCCAATCAATAAAAAATTCAGAAATGAAAGTGAAAATTAAACAAAAATGTAACGTGAAAATTATTTGAATGTTTGAATGAAAATTATAGTTCAATGCTTTTCATGTCGTGAACAGGTCAATTAATTATTGGCTGATTAATTTTTTTTAACAATATCAGGTTACATAAATATTAAATTTTAATTTTTCTCTGCTAAGTAATATAAATTGTTTATTTATTTTACGGTTATGTAAATAAATATTGGCTATAATTTGTACAATGAAAGTTTGTTTATGTTTAAAATACCTCTATACCAATTATATAATTTTTCTAAATTTTTAGGATGTTGTGAAATGAGTATCTATATTATGATTTGATAAGCATATGTATATATTTCAATTTTGAATGAAATTAGTCTAAAAAGTTATTAATAATTCAAATTTTCAGAAAAATATAAGGTAAACATTATTTGAATGTTTTATTTAATTAAATTATGTGAACATTGAATTTTAATTGTCGTCAATGAAACAACATACATTGATTATTCACTTCAAGATTGTGTAATTGAATATTGACTATCATTTGTATAACGAAAGTGAATTTTTTTTAAATCCGTCTTTTACAATTATATAATATTTTTAAATGTTTGTGATGTTATGAAATGAGTATCTGAATTCAATTTTTAAAATTATACGTACACATTTTTTTGTTTTCTGGAAAATTTGTATAAAAGGTTAGTAATATTTCAAATATTCAAAGAAATTTCAAGTTCTAAAAAAAATGTAAAGATTATTTAAATGTTCCAACGGAAATAATTGTTGAAGGGTTTATATATTGTGAACTGATTAATTGATTATTGACTGATTAATTTTTTACAATATTAAATAACATAAAGATTGAATTTTAATTTTTCAAGTAACATAAATGGATTATTTATTTTAAGGTAATGTAATTGAACATTGGCTATAATTCCTATGATAAAAGTTTATTTATATTTAACATATATATATATATTATGATGAAATTTTTTTTTAATGTTTGTGCTGTTTTGAAATGAGTATCTGAATTCCGCATTCAAAATTATATGTGAATGTTTTGAATTTTTCAAAAATTAGTTTCAAAGCTTACTAATAAATCAAATTTTCAGAAATAAAAGTTCAGAAAAATATTTTTATAGAGTAAAAATTATTTGAATGTTTACATTCTTTCTGAATCTAATTTCAGCAAGGATTTGAGTGGTCAAAAACTGTTAACAAAATGATAGTCCAGTATCGTCAGAAAACAATATCGAATGTTCTCACTTTTTCAGCAGCCCTGTGCTAAAGATGATCTACCGGTGATGATTCGGGTTCCAGAAAAGAGGCTCACCACAAAATTATCTTCTCCTAGCGCCCCGGAGGCACATAACAAGGCGCTAGAAAACTTGCAAATTGGTCATAGTCGTAAATCATTCCCACTTTTGGTGGGATTTGCTGATTTAGCTGGCCGATACTAAGAGGATTAAATTCGTCAGAGCTGCGGTGGTGATTACTCAGATCGATTTGTGCCATTATGGATAGGTCTCGCCGTCGTATTAGCTTTTGAATCAAAAATAAAAGGAAGTGTAACCCGTCTCCCCAGAAGAAAAATAAACAAAACCCGCGAAAATATGAGACTTAACTCTTTCTCTTCGCCTGTCTGATTCCTCTTTTGCCGAGAAAAAAGTCTCCTTAAAAACAGGTGATAAATTTAATCCTTACCTGGTAAGGATTAGATCAAAAGCGAGAGAACAAGTAGGGAATCAAAAAAGGGGCAAGATGCATCAGTAAATCCTATCGTGACATTCATGGGTAACCTCGACAACAAATTCCTTTCGTTAACAACAAATTTTTTTCTGTCTTTGAGAGCCTTTTTTTCCTTACTTTGTCTCTTAAATCTGATGGTACTTTGTTGAAGAATCACGCTCGAGAACCGGGGATGGGTTTGGGTCCAGAATTTTATTCTTTTTTAAGGGCCTGGTCTTCTCGTTCAAGTGGCGGCATGGATGTATAATAGGGCCCGTGTCTGGCCCTTCGGGCTACTCTACTCTAGTTTGCCCCTTCGAGAATTCCTCGTGGTTCATGGATTCTTTGATCCTTGACGTAACAGCGACGACCGGCTTTTATAGTCTTCCGCCAGCCCGCCTCGGGGGCCTCTCGTCCTGGGGAAGCAAAATTCCACTGAAGGTATTGCACGTCCAAACGATAATGAGATTACTCATGCCGCAAATGGGTTCCCCCAGCGATGTCTTATAATGAAAGCACGTTCGGTTCCGATCAATAACGGGACTTAATTGTTTCACTGCTTTCAGGCTTCATTCACTTCCTTGCTAGGGCCTAAAAGTCTGGTGAAAACCCATTAGTAGGAAAAAGGATTAAAAGAGGAATAACCTCGAGCAAAGGGGAGCTGAGAAAGAAGTATAACAGAACTTCTTAAGAACAACAACGTGTTTCTCGCGAGTGGCTGAGGTGGGTGAGTGAGACAAGGACAAGGATAATAATAAGGGTTTGCTTCCACGACTAGAAAGCACACAAACAAGCACTTCCTGGACAGGCAGAAGCATTCCAGAGAGTGGAACGCGACCGAGCGCCATTAGGGCAGGCAGACAAGCACAGAGTGCACCGTAATCAGGGACACGCGCTAAAACAGACTTAACCCAAAAGGTTAAGTGCACTCTTCCTTGACCCAAGTCAGGGGCGACGAATAGAAACAATTTAGACCTGAAAATGGGCGAGAGTAGCAAGAATCTGCAAAAAGTGCGACCAGAGCAGGAATCTGTAAGAAGTGCGACCAGAGCAGGAATCTGGAAAAGGTGCGACAGGAGCAGGAATATGAAAATAGTAGCAGCTGCAAGAATCTGAAAAGAGCACGATCGAAGCCGAAATCTACCAAAAAATGAAATCAAATCAAGAATCTGCCAAAAAGGACTGAAGGAACAAGAATCTGAAAGAGACGAGATCAGCAAGAATCTTCGAAAAGAGCGACAGGAGCAGGAATATCAAAAGGGTAGCAGAAGCAAAAATCTGAAAAGAGCACGATCGAAACTGAAATCTACCAAAAAAAGAAATCAAATCAGGAATCTGCCAAGAAGGACTAATGAAACAAGAATCTGAAAAAGGGGAGATCAGCAGGAATCTTTAAAAGGGGCGACAGGAGCAGGAACATGAAAAGGGTAGCAGAAGCAAGAATCTGAAAAGAGCACAATCGAAGCCGAAATCTACCAAAAAGAGAAATCAAATCAGGAATCAGCTGAAAAGGACTATTGAAACAACAATCTGAAAAAGGAGAGATCAGCAGGAATCTTTAAAAGGGGCGACAGGAGCAGGAATATGAAAAGGGTAGCAGAAATAAGAGTTTGAGAAGAACACAATCGAAGCCGAAATCTACAAAAAAAAAATCGATTCAGGAATCTGCCAAAAAGGACTAATGAAACAAGAATCTGAAATAGGCGATATCAGCAGGAATCTTTAAAAGGGGCGACAGAAGCAGGAATGTCAAAAGGGTCAAAGCCGAAATCTACCCAAAAAATAAATCAATTCAAGAATCTGCCAAAAAGGACTAATGAAACCAGAATCTGAAGAAGACGAGATCAGCAGGAATCTTCAAAAAGGGCGACGTGAGCAAGAATATGAAAAGGGTAGCAGAAGTAAGAGTATGAAAAGAGCACAATCGAAGCCAAAATCTACCAAAATAAGAAATCAAATCAGGAATCTGCCAAAAAGGACTAATGAAACCAGAATCTGAAGAAGGCGAGATCAGCAGGAATCTGTAAAAAGGGCGACAGGAGCAGGAATATGAAAAGGGTAGCAAATCTGAAAAGAGCACGATCGAAGCTGAAATCTACCAAAAAAAGCAATGGGAGCAGGCTGATTTCAAAAAGGACGACAGAAACAAGAATCGATACAAAAGCGAGAAGAGTCAGAATTTTCAAAATAATAACTGCAGGTGCAAGAACCTTGAAAGAGGATGACAGCTGAACAAAACGTCATCAGTAACAAAAATTTGAAATGAGGGTAAGATTGGCCAGAATCTGTAAAAAAAGGGCGAGAAAAGAAAGAATCTGGGAAAAAGTGCAAGAAGAGCAGAAATATTAAAGAAGGCGACAGGAGCAGGAATATGAAAGGGTAGCTGAAGCAAGAATCTACAAAAAAGCATGATCGGAGCAGGAATCTACCAAAAAAAGATAATGTGAGTTGGAATCTTCAAAAAATTTTGGTAGGATAAAGAATGCAAAAAGGCAAGATCAGCAACAATCTATAAAAAAAGAGCGACAGGAGGAAGAATTTGAAAAAATGGCGAGATGAGTCACAGTATACAAAAAAGAACAAGAGCTGAAAGAATTGTTCAAAAAAGGCAAAATAGGCGAGATTAGCATGAACGTATGAATAAAGGGCGGCAGGAGCAGGAATCCACAATTTAGCGTGATCAGCAAGAATTTACAAATAAGGGCGACAGTAACAGGAATTTGCGAAAAGTTCAACAGGAACAAAAAAGTAGAAAAAAGAGCGAGAACAGTAAAAATCTGGGGAAAAGGGTGACAAGAGCAGAAATCCACAAAAACAGGACAACAGGAGCAGAAATATGAAAAAAGGTTGGCAGGAGCAAAAATCTATATAAAGCAAAGATCAGTAAGAATCTACATAAAAAAGAGCGGCAGGCACAGGAACCTGAAAAAAGGATGACAGGAATAGAAATTTGCAAAAAGATGAGCAGTAACCAACATTTTAAAAAGGGCGAGATCAGACAGAATCTATAAGAGAGGCGAAAGCAGCAAGAATCTCGGAAAAGGAGCAGGAATCTACAAAAAAAGGGCTACAGGAGAAGAAATCTGCAAAAAAGGGCGACAGGAGCGTGAATGTGCAAAAAAGGGCGAGATTAGCCACAATCTGAAAAAAAGGCAAAAGGAGTCAGAATATCTTGATTCGCGGCAGGAACAGAAATTTTCCAAAAGGGCCGGAGGATTAAGAATTTGCAGAAAGGGAAAGATTAACTAGAATCTGGAAAAAAGCGAGAGCAGAAAGAATTTGTCAAAAAAAAGGGTGCCAAGCACCAGACTGTTAGGTTTGTTTATAAAGTGAAAGAATGAATCTGTAAAAAAGGGCGGCAGGAGCAGCAGTCTCAAAAAAGAGCGACAAGAACAGTTCTATAAAAATGGGTAACAGGGGCAAGAATCTACGAAAAGGTGAGATCAGCAAGAATCTACAAAAAAAGGTTGACAGGAGGAGCAGTCTTCCACGAAGGGCGACAGGAGCAGAAATTCACAATTAGAGGATTTCAGCAAGAATCTTCAAAAAGGGTGACCAAAGCAGGAATTTACAAAAAAGAGTAGCAGGAACGGAAATCTACAAAAAATTGCAGCAGGAACACGAATAAAAAAAAGTGAGATCAGCAAGAATCTACCAAAAAAAATACGATATACATACATACATACATAGATTAGCAGTTCGAACTCGAAAGTTCATTGCCTCACTACCCGATTCGGGTAGTGTTTCTAGGTGGATATTTACTACCAATGTGGGCCCACCACACCCACGACGGGCCAACAGCACGCAGGTATTCCTGAACGGTTACCCATCCAAGTACTAACCGCGCCCAACAATGCTTAACTTCAGTGATCTTACGAGAACTGGTGTTTTCAGCGTGGTATCGCTATACGATATAGGAGCAATGAAGTGTTAAAATGGGTGAGAATCTGCAAAACATGGCCACAGGAGCAGAATTTACAAATATCGCGGCAGAACCATGAATCTACAAAAAAGGGCGGCAGGAGCAAGAATATGCAGAAAGGGCACCAGTAACAGGAATTTGCAAAAAGGTCAGCAGGAAAATTTTTAAAAAAGATCACGATCAGACAGAATCTGTAAGGAGTGCGAGATCAGGAAAAATCGACCAAAAAGTCGATAGGAGCAAGTATCTATACAATGGCGAGATCAGCAAGAATCTAAACAAAACAGAGCGGCAAGAGCATGAATCCACAAAAAAGGCGACAGGAAGAGTACCTTGCAAGAAGGTCAGAGGAAAAAACATTTGCAAAAGAGGTCGGGATCAGCCAGGGTCTGTGAAAAAGGTCGAGAGGAGCGAGACTTTGGAAAAAAGGGCGAGAATAGCAGGAATCTACAAAAAAGGGCAACAGGAGCAGGAATCTGAGAAACAGCTGTAGGAGCAAGAATCTATAAAAAAGAGCGACGGAACAGTAGGATCAAAAAAGGCGAAAGGAGCAAGAACATACAAGAAGGTATTAGTAAAAATATACGAAAAGAGCGGCATGAGCAGGAGTTAACCATCAAGGGCAGCAGAAGCAAAAATCCACAATTAGGCGATATCAGCAATAATATGCAGAAAGGCCGGCATGATCAACAATATGCAAAAAGGATGCGATCAGCCAGAATATGCAAAATAGAGCGACAGTAGCAGGAATCTGCAAAAAAGGGCGACAGAAGCATGAACCAGCAAAAAAGGCATCAGGAGCAGAAATGTGAAAAGGAGCTTTAGGCGCAAGAATCTAAAAAAGGCGAGATCAGCAAGAATCTATAAAAAAGAGCGACGGAATACTAGTATGGAAAAAGGCGAAAGGACCAAGAATATACAAGAAGGTATTAGTAAAATATGCAAAAAAGAGCGGCATGAGCAGGAGTTATCCAAACAGGGCAGCAGAAGCAAGAATCCACAATTAGGCGAAATCAGAAATAATCTGCATAAAAGCGCCGGCACGATCAAAAATCTGCAAAAAGGATGTCATCAGTCAGAATCTTCAAAATAGAGCGACAGTAGCAGGAACCTGCAAAAAGGGCGACGGAAGCATGAACCAGAAAAAAGGCGTCACGAGCAGGAATCTAAAAAAGAGCTTTAGGTGCAAGAATTTCAAAAAGGCGAGATTAGCAAAAATCTATAAAAAAAGAGCGACGGAATGTTAGTCTGAAAAACGGCGACAGGAGCATAAATCTACAAAAAGAACGGCATGAGCAGAAATTGACCAAAAAGGCGGCAGAATCAAGAATCCACAATGAGGCGAAATCATCAATAATCTACCAAAAGGGCCGGTAGAAGCAAGAATCTGAAAAAAGGCGGTAGGATCAAGATTCTGCAAAAAGGACGCGATCAGCCAGAATCTGCAAAATAGAGCAACCGTAGCAGGTATCTGCAAAAAAAGGCGACGGAAGCATGAACCAGCAGAAAAGGCGTCCGGAGCAGGAATCTGAAAAAGACCTTTAGGAGCAAGAATCTAAAGAAGACGTGATCAGCACGAATCTATAAAAAAGAGCGACGGAATACTAGTATGAAAAAAGCGGCAGAAGCAAGAATCTACAATTAGGCGAAATGATCAATAATCTACAAAAAAGGGCCGTTAGGAGCAAGAATCTGAAAAAGGGCGGCAGGATCAAGAATCTGCAAAAAAGGACGCGATCAGCTAGAACCTTCAAAATAGAGCGACAGTAGTAGGACTCTGCAAAAATGGCGAGGAAAGCATGAACCAGCTAAAAAGACGTCAGGAGCATGAATCTGAAAAAGAGATTTACGAGCAAAAATCTAAAAAAGGCGAGATCAGCAAGAATCTATAAAAAAGACCCAGGTAACAGTAGTATGAAACAGACTGAAAGGAGCAAGAATATGCAAGAAGGTACTAGTAAAAATATATGAAAAAGAGCGGCATGAGCAGGAGTCAACCAAAAAGGGCAGAAGAAGCAAGAATCCACAATTAGGCGAAATCAGCAATAATCTGCAAACAAAAGCCGGCATGATCAATAATCTGCAAAAAGGATGCGATCAGCCAGAATCTGCAAAATAGAGCGACAGTAGCAGGAATCTGCCAAAAAGGCGACGGACGCATGAACCAGAAAAAAAGGCGTCAGGAGCAGGAATCTGAAAAAGAGCTTTAGGAGCAAGAATCTAAAAAAGGGCGGCAAGATCAAGAATCTGCAAAAAAGGACGCGATCAGCTAGAACCTGCAAAACATAGCCACAGTAGCAGGTATCTGCCAAAAGGGCGACGGAAGCATGAACCAGCAAAAAAGGCGTCAGGAGCAGGAATCTGGAAAAATTCAAAATGACATCTATAACCTCTCCTGACCCAGTACTAAATCACTAGTACCGACCTCGTAGACGTTCTTGACCAGTGAAGAAAATAGTTACTCAGGGCTTATCCAGGACTGGGACAGTAAATAGTCTGGCGCAGTAGTAAATTCCCACCTGGGTACTTAGAAGAGCGGCGGTAAAAATTGCGCGGAAAACAGGTGCTTGGAGGTTAGACCTGGTATTACGCATACCAGACACGCAGGTTGTACGTGACCTTGACTCTAGGTCACGTACCTGCTTATTAGAGAGCACTAGCGGATGCTGCATTGCATGCGCCATATCCAAGAAGGAGCAGTCTGGGTCCTATGATCACTTTGTCAGCACAACAGAAAAGTCTTATTCTCACGAACATCATCACGAAATGTTTATTCAGTTGAAAACAATTATTACTCCTCATGCACGAGATTATACTTCGTGGGCGGTCTTGCAGTACCTTGAAATAGGGAAAATAACAAGTAACCTTTTGGTCGGGAGCAATTGCTGCGGGTCAGATTTAATTTTTTAGTGAGGGGCCGTTTAAAAAATACGTAACGCCTTCAGGGTGGGGGGGGGGCACTACGAGTGTTTCGCTAAATTTAAAGTTACACTTACTATATAAAAAGCTTCAAGTATGGGGGGGGGGCAATTGACAGAAAAAAGCGTTACGCAGTTTTTCATTGGGCCCTCCGTAAGGGGCCGTTATTTTGGATTAACCACATTGGCTTTCATACAATCTTAATATAATTTTTATTTTTCTATGATTTTTTTTACAGTTCCATTTTGAAGATTTCCAATTAGAAAATCCTAAACTTTAAAGAGAAATAAATAAAAATGCTAAATTTGGATTATTTTGAGGATCAAAGTCAAGTTTTCAATTCTAAATCTTCCAAATTGAAGGAATTTCTAACGTAAAGCATCGAAATTACAGAACTTTCAGTTGAAAAACTTCAAAAATGCATAATTTTTAATTTTTAATTGTCTAAATTGAAAAATCATCAATTTTACCGGTTTACATTTCAAAGTTCTATCATTTTGACGAGCTAGAATTGACTACTCTTTAATTTTAAAAATATATGTATAAATAGAAATTTTTAAATTTTGATGATTAAAAGGCAAGTTTTTAATACTAAATCTTTGAAATTGAAGAAATTTCGAAATTAAATCATGAAAATTCAAGAATTTTCAATTGTAAAGTTTCAAAATTGAAAAATCTTCAATTTCAAACGATTAAAAATTCAAAGTTCTGAAATTTTGAACAATTACAATTGGAAATTATTGAATTTTCAAAATATAAGCTTACAAATTATTCAATATTCAAGATTTACATTTTAAAGGTATGAAATTTGGATTTTTTTGAGTAGTTCAATTTTCAAATTTTACAATTTAAAATTCTTCAATTTTAACGAATTATAAATAAAAATTCTTTTCTGATCATTTGGGAAATCTAATGTCTATTTTTCTATTCTAAATCTTCCAAATCAAAGAAATTTCAAACAGTGAATCATGAAAATTTGAGAATTTTTTATTGTGAATTCTCAAAATTAAAAAATTTTCAATTATAAACGATTGAAAATTTAAAGTTCTGCACTTTCGAACACTTACAATTGAAAATTCTTGAATTTTCAAAATATTAAATTACAAATTATTCAATTTTCAAGTTTTCTATTTCGAAGGTATGTAATTTGAAATTTTTTTCGTGAGTAGTTCAATTTTGAAAATTTGCAATTGAAAATCCTTGAATTTTAACGATTCATAAATAAAAATTCATTTCTGATGATCTGGGAACTCTTAAGTCAATTTTTCATTTCTCAATCATCCAGTTTGAAAAAATTTCGAAAGTGAATGATGAAAATTCGAGAATTTTGAGTAAAAAATTTTCAAAATTAAAAAGTCTTCAATTTATAAGGATTTACAATTTAAATTTCTGAAATTTTGCACGGTAATAACTAACAATTCTTGAATTTCCAAAATGAAAGATTATAAATTATTTATTTTTCAAGATATATATTTTGAAGGTATGTAATTTGGATTTTTTTTGAGGAGTTCAATTTTTAAGTTTAAAATTGGAAATTATTTGATTTCCAAGGTTTATAAATAAAAATTCTTGTTTCATGATCTGGAAAATCTAAAGTCAATTTTTTAATTCTAAATCTTCCAAATTGAAGGAATTTTGAATGTGAATCATGAAAATTTGAGAATTTTTAATTGTAAATATTTTATCTTAAAAATTCTTCAATTTTGAACGCTTCAAAGTTCTGCATTTTTGAACAGTTCCAGTTGAAAATTCTTGAATTTTCAAACAATAAAATTATAAATTATTTAATAAAAAATCTTTTTTGATGATCTGGGAAATCTAAAGTCAATTTTTCAGTTTTAATTCTTCTGAATGGAAGAAATTTCAAGAGTGAATCATAAAAATTCGGCAATTTTTAATTGTGAATTTTCAAAATTAAAAACTCTTCCATTTATAAAGATTTACAATTTAAATTTCTGCAATTTTGCACGGTAACAACTAAAAATTCTTGAATTTCGAAAAGGAAAGATTACAAATTATTTATTTTTCAAGATATATATTTTGAAGGTATGTAATTTTGATTTTTTTTAATAGTTCAATTTTGAAAATTTATAATTGAAAAAATATCAATTTTAAATATTTATGAATAAAAATTCTTTTTTCAAACTTTGTTTGTATTTATAATTATATGGTGCTCATTTCACAAGCACTTTGCTTCCCGTTAGCAAATGTATTTGTACTCGAAATGATCATTTTTTCGAGCTGTAAAAGGGAAGGGAATGTTGAAACTTTTCTATTCTCGCAACAACTTTTTTGAAATGTATTAATATTGTAGGTCAATCGATTCGTCTCAAACCAAGGAAACTTTTATATTCTTGCATCAACTTTGAATTACGTTGAAGAAAAAAGTTTTACTATAAAAAACTGTATTTTCAAATATTATTCATTACCATAGCTTTCTTACTCTTCAATAAAATGTATTAATAGTATAGGTCAAGCGATTCGTCTCGAATCAACACAACTTTTCTGTTGTTGCATTAACTTTTAATTATGTTAGTGAAAAAAGTTTTACTATAAAAATCGATTTTAAAAATATACCTATATTATCCCATAACTTCCCCAATCTTTAATAAAATGCATTAATACTGCAGGTCAATCGAATCGTCTTGAACCAAGAAATCTTTTATATTCTTGCATCAACTTTCAATTATGTTGAAGAAAAAAGTTTTACTATAAAAAACCGGGTTTTCAAATATTATGCATTATAATAGCTTTCTTACTCTTCAGTTACATGTATCAATATTATAGGTCAATCGATTCGTCTTGAATCGACACAAATTTTCTATCATCGCATCAACTTTAAATTATGAGAATGAGAAAATTTTTACTATAAAAATCGTTTTCAAAAATATATAAATGACCATAACTTTCCTACTCTTTAATAAAATGTATTAATATTGCAGGTCAATCGATTCGTCTTGAACCAAAAAAACCTTTATGTTTTTCTGCATCAACTTTGAATTATGTTTAAAAAAAAGTTTTTCTATAAAAACCCGTGTTTTCAAATATTATGCATTTCCATAGCTTCCTTACTCTTTAATAAACTGTATTGATATTATAGGTCAATCGACTCGTCTCGAACCAAGGAATCTTTTATATTCTTGCATCAACTTTGCATTATGTTGAAGAAGAAAGTTTTACTATAAAAACCCGATTTTCCAAATATATAAATGACCATAACTTCCTTAATCTTCAATCAAATGTATTAATGTTATAGATCAATCGATTTACCTCGAATCAAAACATTTTTTCCATTCTTGCATCAACTTTAAATTATGAGAATGAGAAAATTTTTGCTATAAAAATCGATTTTAAACATATATAAATTACCATAACTTCCCTACTCTTTAATAAAATATATTATAATTGTAGGTCAATTGATTCGTCTCCAACCAAGAAATCTGTTATATACTTGCATCAGCTTTGCATTATGTTGAAGAAAAAAGTTTTACTATAAAAAACCGTGTTTTCAAATATTATGCATTACCATAGCTTCCTCACTCTTCAATAAACTGTATTAATATTATAGGTCAATCGAGTTGAATCGAATCAACACATCTTTGATGTTCTTGCTTAACTTCCCTGCTCTTTGATAAAATGTATGAATATGGTAGGTCAATTGATTCGTCTCAAACAAAGGAATCTTTTATATACTTGCATTAACTTTGAAATATGTGAATGAAAAAAGTTTTACTATAAAAAACCGCCTTTCCCAATATTATGCATTACCATAACTTCTCTACTCTTTAATAAAATGTATTGTAATTGTAAGTCAATCGATTCGTGTCGCCGCAAGAAATCTTTTATATCCTTGCATCAACTTTGCATTATGTTGAAGAAAAAAGTTTTACTATAAAAAACTGATTTTCTAAATATATAAATTACCATAACTTCCTTAATCTTCAATAAAATGTATTATTGTGATAGATCAATCGATTTGCCTCGAATCAAGGAATCTTTTCCATCCTTGCTTCAACTTTAAATTATGAGAATGAGAAAATTTTTACTTTAAAAATCGATTTCAAAAATATATAAATGACCATAACTTCCCTACTCTTCAATAAAATGTATTAATATTGCAGGTCAATCGATTCGTCTTGAACCAAGGGAACTTTTATGTTTCTGCATCAACTTTGAATTATGTTTAAAAAAAAAGTTTTTCTATAAAAACCCATTTTTTCAAATATTATGCATTACCATAGCTTCCTTACTCTTCAATAAACTGTATTGATATTATAGGTCAATCGACTCGTCTCGAACCAAGGAATCTTTTATATTCTTGCATCAACTTTGAATTATGTTGAAGAAAAAAGTTTTATTATGAAAAACCGTATTTCCAAATATTACGCATTACCATAGCTTCCTTACTCTTCAATAAAATGTATTAATATTACAGTTCAATCAATTCGTCTTAAACCAAAGAAGCTTTTATATTGTTGCATCAACTTTGAATTATGTTGAAGAAAAAAGTTTTACTATGAAAAACCGATTTTACAAATATATAAATGACCATAACTTCCTTAATGTTCAATAAAATGTATTAATGTTATAGATCAATCGATTCACCTCGAATCAAGAAATCTTTTCCATTCTTGCATCAACTTTGCATTATGTTGAACAAAAAAGTTTTCCTATGAAAAAACGTATTTTCATATATTATGCATTACCATAGCTTCCTCACTCTTTAATAAAATGTATTAATATTGTAGGTCAATCGATTCGTCTCGAATCAACACATCTTTGATGTTCTTGCATCCACTTTGCATTATGTTGAA
>CAKNYM010051845.1:389970-403497 GCA_932195095.1 Andricus curvator | reverse complement strand
TCAAAATATAAAAGTTTTAGTCAAATCTATCATAGCGTTTTTGAGGAAAAAAAACATTTTGCTAAAATAAGCATTTTTCCATTAAAATACATGTAAAAATCGAAACTTTGGACAAGTGTTTGTCTAAAAACTGTCCATTTTTCTGACATTTTTATTTCGAATTTTTAGTTTGCAGGTTCGAAAATACAAGAAAAAATTTTTTTTAGAATTTTTTATCATAAGGCTTTTTTCTGTACATTTGGTGCGGGGTCCTTTATTTTTCAACTCGAAAACTCTCAAAGCATAAAAAGATTTTAGAGATCGTTTCCTCCCATTTTTAAGAGAAAGAGAGAGAGAGAAAAGAAGAAAATACCCTTTTTATTTGTATAGCTTTTCGTGTCTTTTGTCTTTTGTGGTAGAATATTAATCCTCTTGATGACTAATTCACCTCTTTGATCGGAAATTCATTTCTTTCGTTGAAAATTTAACTATGAGGTTAAAAATTCCTTTAAAAATAAAACATTTATTTGAAAATTCATGTATTTTGTTCAAATTCATCTCTTTGATTGAAAATTATTTTTTTCTGATTGAAAATTAATTTTTTTTCTGCTGAAAATTTAATTATTCCCCTTTTTGTTGAAAATCCATATTTTTCATAGAAATTCAATATTCTTAATTGAAAATTCATTTGTTTGATTGAAAATTTAACTATTTTGTTGAAAGTTAATCTATTTTGTTCAAAATTTGTCTTTTTTTGGTAAAAAATCAAACTTTTGGGTTAAAAATTAATTTTTTTGGCTAAAGATTCATTATTATAGTTAAAGATTAATTTTAATTATTTAATTCAATATAAATTAATTGTGATTTAAAGATTAATTTCTGGGTTGAAAATTCAACTATTAGGTTAAAAATTCCTTTTTTTGTTGATGATTCATCATTTTATTTAAAAACCCTTTTTTGTTAAAAATTTAACCATTTTGTTAAAAAAATTTTGTTCTTATTAATTTTTCAAACTGAAAATTTAAATATTCCATTTTTGGTTTATCATTTATCTTGTTCACTTGAAAATTCAGCTATTTGGTTGGAAATTTCTGTATTTTGTTAAAACTTTATCTTTTGTGGCAGAATATGAACCTCCTTGGTGACCAATTACCCTTTTTGGTTGAAAATTCATTTCTTTGGTCGAAAATTTAACAATTAGGTTAAAATTCCTTTAAAAATTCAAAATTTCGTTCAAAATTCATTTATTTAAATAGTGCAATGAAAATATTAAAAAATGATAATTTATCATCTGTTGTAGAAATACCCATTTTTATTGATATTTGACAATAAATTTACTTTTGCTCATGTCAAATACAAATTTAAATTCTGCTGAATATGTCTGGCTTTGGTAAAATAAAAAAATTTTACGAGCCGGACGCTCGAAAACGCGTAAAACTATTGTCCGATCTTCTCAAAGAAAGAAAATTTTCAAAATCGAAAAATCAAATTCTTGAAAACGTATAATTCTAGATAATAAGGAAGTGAAACTTTTTCCTCCCTGAATTTTTGTTGACAAACTTTTATTTTTAATAATAAAATCGAAATATTGAAAAAAGTTTCTCCTTGATTTAATTAAGTTTTAAAACTTCAATCGTTCTCACTCGGCCAAATATTATTGAAATGAGTTCATATTTGTTGGACGGATTCAAAATACTCTAGCGATGCCTAGGAAATCATTAAAAAGTTAACAATCGCTTATTGTTTAATAATATTCAATTGCAAAATGAGGTCAATCGATAATTGTTTTTTCTGGGTTCCGCCGGTAAAAAGTATCTAGGTAACATCGACTTTCAAACAACATCCAGTGAGTGATTTGTTCAGCAATATTGAATGAAGTTTTTTGGAAAATCTCATATTGAGTCATTGAAAATTTACTGAGATATTCAGATTTGGAAAAAGTACTCGACGTCTGCCCGCGCTGTTAGCTATTGCGTCGTGAGGACTGCTCCGTCAGGCAGCGTTCTCGAAGTTCAGTCTACGCGGGCAGACGTCGAGTACTTTTTCCAAATCTGAATATCTCAGTAAATTTTAAACAAATAGATATGAGATTTTCCAAAAAATTTCATTCAACATTGTTGAATATGATAAGTTAACAATTCGAATCTTAAACATATTCTTAATATGGGAAAATAGTCACTGTTCTTGTTTAATCTTTTTGCAATCCTGCGATAAGAAAGTTAACTATGTAAATTATGAATTATAATTCATAAAATTAATTTAATAGTTCATTTAGTTTAATTTAATTCAATAATTCATTTAAACATTCATAAATTCATTCATAAAATCACTGGAAGTAGTTTGAAAGTCGAATTTACCTAGATACTTTTTACCGGCGGAACCAAGAAAACACAATTATGGATTGACCTCATTTTGCAATTAAATATTATTAAACAATAAGCGATTGTTAACTTTTTCATGATTTCCTAGGCATCGCTAGAGTATCTTGAAAACGTCCTACAAATATGAACTCATTTCAATAATATTTGGCCCAGTTAGAACGATTTAAGTTTTAAAACTTAATTAAATCAGGGAGAAACTTTTTTTCAATATTTCTTTTTTATTATTAAAAATAAACTTTTGGCAAAAAAAAATTCTGAGAGGAAAAAGTTTCACTTCCTTATTCTCTAGAATTCTACGTATTCAAAAAATTGATTTTTCTATTTTGAAAATTTTCTTTCTTTGAGAAGATCGGACAATAGTTTTACGCGTTTTCGAGCGTCCGGCTGGTTATTGCACCCGGCGGCTCAATTAGGAATTTCAGTTGCATGGCAGTGACAAAGAATGTCACATTTTTGTGCATAATTAAACTAACAAAAATGTAAGATTTACTAATGTAAAATTTTTTTATTTTACCAAAGCCAGACATATTCAGCAGAATTTAAATTTGTATTTGACATGAGCAAAAGTAAATTTATTGTCAAATATCAATAAAAATGGGTATTTCTACAACAGATGATAAATTATCATTTTTTAATATTTTCATTGCATTATTTAAATAAATGAATTTTGAACGAAATTTTGAATTTTTAAATGAATTTTAACCCAATTGTTAAATTTTCGATCAAAGAAATGAATTTTCAACCAAAAAGGGTAATTGGTCACCAAGGAGATTCATATTCTGCCACCAAAAATAAAGTTTTAACAAAATACAGAAATCTCCAACCAAATGGCTGAATTTTCAAGTGAACAAGATAAATGTTAAACCAAACATGGAATATTTAAATTTCCAGTTTGAAAAATTAATAACAACAAAATTTTTTTAAAAAAAGGTGAAATTTTTAACAAAAAAGGCTTTCAAATAAAATGATGAATCATCAACAAAAAAAGGAATTTTTAACCTAATAGTTGAATTTTCAACCTAGAAATTAATCTTTAAATTATAATTAACTCAAATTAAATTAAATAATTACAATCAATCTTTAACTATAATAATGAATCTTCAGCCAAAAAAATTAATTTTTACCCCAAAAGTTTAATTTTTTACCAAAAAAAGACAAATTTTGAACAAAATAGATGAACTTTCAACAAAATAGTTAAATTTTCAATCAAACAAATGAATTTTCAATTAAGAATATTAAATTTTTATAAAAAATATGAATTTTTAACAAAAAGGGGAATAATTAAATTTTCAGCAGAAAAAAATTTATTTTCAATAAGACGTAATAAATGAAATTTTGATCAAAAAGGTGAATTAGTCACCAAGAACATTAATATTCTATCACAAAAGACAAAGTTTCCACAAAATACAGAAATTTTCAACTAAATAGCTGAATTTTCAAGTAAAGAAGGTAAATGTTAAACCAAACATAGAATAGTTAAATTTCCAGATAAAAACTTTATTTTCAACAAAAAAAAAACGAATTTTCAACAAAATTGTTAAATTTTTAAGCAACGAAATTAATCTTTAACTAAAATAATGATTTTCAACGAAAGAAATGAATTTTCGATCAAAAAGGTGAGTTAGTCACCACGAGGATTAATATTCTACTACAAAAGACAAAGTTTCCACAAAATACAGAAATTTTCAACTAAATAGCTGAATTTTGAAGTAAAGAAGGTAAATGTCAAACCAAACATACAATAGTTAAATTTTCAGTTAAAAAATTTATTTTCAACAAAAAAAAACGAATTTTCAACAAAATTGTTAAATTTTTAAGCAAGGAAATTAATTTTTAACTAAAATAATGATTTTCAACAAAAAAAACGAACTTTCAACAAAATAGTTAAATTTTCAAGCAAAGAAATTAATTTTTCACCAAAAAAGACAAGCTTTCAACAAAATAGATACATTTTTAACCAAACAGATGAATTTTCAAACAAGAAGATTAAGTTTCTGTAAAGAAGATAAATTTTCAGCAAAAAAGGGAATCGTTGAATCTTCAGTTAAAAACTTAATTTTCAATTGAAAAAAAAAATTAATTTTTAATCAAAGTTATAAATTATTTTTTATAGGATGGGAATTTTGTGTTTGAATCGTAAAAAATAACCTTGAAAATAAAAAAATTTATTTTTTGGAAAAACGACACAAAGTTCAATAAAATGTTAATTAGTTTATTTATTATTTTATTGGTTCAATTAATTTTAATAGTTTAAATTACAGTTTTATGTTGAAGATTGAATTGTTTTGTATACAATTCCTTTTTTTCCTGAAAATTTATTATTTTAAATAAAAATTTGACTATTCCATTTTTTATTAAAATTTGATCTTCATTATTATAAAAATTCAACTATTTGGCTGAAAATTGATCCTTTTTGGTAGAAAATTGATCTTCTTGGTTGAAAATTAAACTATTTATTTCAAAATTTATGTATTTTGTTCGAAATTCATATTTTTTGGTAGAAAATTAATCCTCTTGGATGAAGATTCATCATTTTAGTTAAAAATTCATTTCTTTGATTGAAAATTGAAATACTTTGTAGAAAACTTGTTGTTTTTGTTAAAAATTAATGTTTTTAACTGAAAATTTAAACATTTCGTTGAAAATTCAACTGTTTGGTTGGCAATGAACTATTCTTGTTGAAAAAGCATAGTTTTGTGTTGAAGATTCAACTGTTTTGTAGACAATTTCTCTTTTTTTTGAAACTTTTTTGAAAATTTTTAATAAAAATTTACCGATTCCATTTTTTGTTAAAATTTTATCTTTATTATTATGAAAAATCAACTATTTGTCTGAAAATTGATCCTTTTTGGTAGAAAATTGATCTTCTTGGTTGAAAATTCAACTATTTATTTAAAAATTTATGTATTTTGTTCGAAATTCATCTTTTTTGGTAGAAAATTAATCCTCTTGGATGAAGATTAATCATTTTAGTTGAAAATTCATTTCTTTGATTGAAAATTGAAATACTTTGTAGAAAACTGGTTCTTTTGGTTGAAAATTAATTTTTTTAACTGAAAATTTATCTGTTTGGTTGAAAATTCAACAATTTGGTTAAAAAAGAACTCTTTTGTTGAAAATGAATTTTTTGTTGCAAATTCATAGTTTCTGGTTGAAAATTCAACTGTTTTGTAGAAAATTAATTTTTGTAATGCAAATTAATTTTTTTGAATGTAAATTTACATTTCAAATTGAAAATTAATCAAATTGCACTATTCAAACAATGCAAATTTTGAAAACCTTCTTTAAAGTGAATTGTTATCTATAATAATTAATAATTACTTACCAATAATTGGTCGATTATTGGCTCCCTGACATGGATCTGGAATAACAAAATTCTCTGCAACAATAAATGATGAAATAAAGGTGAGGAAGAAGAACAATTTTCTGTCCATTTTGAATGCTTGAGCGACGAAAGGGAAATGATTAATCATATGTGCTTCGGAATGTGGGGATAGGGCACAATGATAATGACAATGATTGTCGTTCCTTGGCACTTAGAGATAAGATAACATTAAACAATTTAACTTTTACAATCTTTTTTTTACAACCATTCAACAGAAAATTAATTAATAATTCTTTACGAAAGACAATTTTAAACTGAATTCAAAATAGTTTTATTTTTTAAATAATATAGCAAGTAGAATTGTTGTCTCTTAGAAACAAGTTCTAAAATAGATAAACAGGAAGTCTTATCAGAGGACGTTGGGTCGAGGCGCATGAATATTCTCCAAATTTCATTACGATGCAACTTCCTTTTTTTATGTCGGAGAAATTCTCACGAGCATGAGAATATGTTCGAGAATATGCTCGACCCTTATGTGCTTTGAGAATTTAATGAGAATTTATGAGACTTTTGAATTAGGATTTAAAAAATCGTATTTTCTATCTTTAATAATAATAATTACATTATTTGAATTTCGCGGCGAAATGTATCGCTTTCAATTGGAAAGGGCGCTAAATTTAAATGATAAAAGAAGTCGAAGTAATACAAAACATATTATTCAGGGTTGCTACAATATCCCAATTCCTAAATTCTTCTAGGGATAAAACCAACCATATACCTAGAAGATTATTAATTTTAATGCGTGTTTTCAAGTCATAACAATTAATTTTCAACCACAGAAATGAATTCTTAACTAAAATGATGAATCTTCAACCAAAAATATGAATTTTTAACAAAACAGTTAGTTGAATTTTCAACCCAAAAGATTAATTTTCTACCAGGAAAGACTCATTTTCAACAAAGAACATGAATTTTCATCTGAAAAAGATCAATTTTCAACAAAAATTAGAATAATTAAAATGTTAGAAAAATATATGTTCAACCAAAAAAATGAATTCTCAACAAAATAAATCAATTTTAAGCCCAAAAGATGAATTTTCTACCAAAAAAGATAGAGTTTCAATAAAATACATAAATTTTCAACTAAAAAAAATAAATTTACAAACCAAAAATAGAATAGTTCAATTTGCAGTTAGAAAAGTAAATTTTAAACAAAAAAAAAACGAGTTTCCAGCAAAATTAATTTCAAACTAAAAATATAAATTTTCAAGCAAAAATGGAATAGTTATATCTTCAGTTTATGAAAAATTAATTTCCAACTAAAAAGAAACAAATTCCCCACCAAAGAAATTGATTTTTAATTCCAATGATGAATTTTCAATCAAAAATATTAATTTTTGACAAAATGGCGGAATTTAAAAAAAAATCGAAAATGCAAGTTGAAATTTGACTGCTTTTTTTCTTTAACACCCATAATGTATTGCTCACAGTTTAAAAATACATTTCAGCAAACTCATTTTTGTTGATACAACATTATATATGATATGCCAAGGCTTCAGATAGGTATAAATTATTGATGATAAAAAAAAGTTAGATTAATTAAAAATTTGAGTTTTGTGAAATTGGGGTTTTTTACTATTCATTTCAAAAAATGATCTTGAGTTTATTCAGAATATTAAAAATTATATAAAATAATATTTGGGTACACAGAAAGGAAGAATAATAAAAGATGTTACCGTACATTCTGAAATAAACTAAAATTTGTATTCTTAATTGGAAAAGGGAATTCTTGTTTCTAATTTCTTTTTGAATTGAAATAGGGTAATTTTGTATTTTTAAGATTTTTATTGAGTTGGAAGAAAGGAAATTTGGGTTAAAATTTTTTTCTGAATTGAAAGAAATTTTTTTTTTATTTTGAACATTTTTAGTGAGTTTACTGGGGTCAAATTTTGTATTTTCAACATTTGGATTAGGAAGTCAAGGGGAAATTTTTCAGTTTGATTTTTTTTTACCTGCAGGTTAAAAAATGAGCCTCTTACTATTTATTCATCCGCTATAATATCCCAATTTCTAAATTATTCTAGGGATAAATCCAACCATACACCTAGAAGATTAATAATGTTCATGCAAAAAAATCTCTTTATAAATATATTTAAAACACTTTTTAGTTGTCTTTTCAAGACATAAAAATAAATTTTCAACCACACAAATGAATTCCTAACTAAAATGATGAATCTTCAACCAAAAATATGAATTTTTAACAAAATAGTTAGTTGAATTTTCAACCCAAAATATTAATTTTCTACCAGAAAAGACTCATATTCGACAACGTAGATGAATTTTCATCTAAAAAAAATCAATTTTCAAAACAAAATTAGTTCAACCAAAAAAATTAATTCTCAACAAAATAAATCAATTTTAAGCCCAAAAGATGAATTTTCTACCAAAAAAGATAGAGTTTCAATAAAATACATAAATTTTCAACTAAAAAAAAATAAATTTACAAACCAAAAATAGAACAGTTCAATTTGCAGTTAGAAAAGTAAATTTTAAACAAAAAAACGAGTTTTCAGCAAAATTAATTTCAAACTAAAAATATAAATTTTCAAGAAAAAATGGAATTAGTTATATCTTCAGTTTAAAAAAAAATTAATTTTCAACTAAAAAGACACGAATTCCCAACCAAAGAAATTAATTTTTAATGCCAATGATGAATTTTCAACCAAAAATATGAATTTTTGACCAAATGGTGGAATTTAAAAAAAAATCGAAAATGCAAGTTGAAATTTCACTTCTTTTTTTTAACACCGATAATGTATTGCTCACAGTTTAAAAATACATTCCAGCAAACTCATTTTTGTTGATACAACATTATATATGATATGCCAAGGCTTCAGATAGGTATAAATTATTGTTGATAAAAAAAGTTACATTAATTAAAATTTTGAGTTTTGTGAAATTGTGGTGTTGAGTTTATGCAGAATATCAAAAATTATATAAAATAATATTTGGGTACACAGCAATAAAGAGTAATAAAAGATGTTACCTTACATTCTGAAATAAACTTAAATTTTTTTTTTAATTAGAAAAGGGAATTCTTGTTTTCAATTTCTTTTTGAATCGAAATTGGATAATTTTGTATTTTTAAGATTTTTTTTGATTTGGAAGAATGGAAATTTGGGTTAAAAATTTTTCTCAATTGAAAGAAGAAATTTTTTTATTTTGAACATTATTAGTGACTTTGTTGGGGTCAAATTTTGTATTTTCAACATTTGGATTAGGACATGAAGGTGAAATTTTTCAGTTTGATTTTTTTTTACCTGCAGATTAAAAAATGAGCATCTTACTATTTATTCGTAAAAATAAGCGGTTGGTAGGTTTTGGGTGAATACCACCTTCTTCTGTTTGTTTATCTTTTAATAAATATTACAAATTATTATATTATAAAATCTATTTCTGAATATTTCTAAACATTTTTGATGAAAAAAAAAAAAAAACATTTTAATTGTAAATGATTTTTTAATATTCTCTCTAAATTTGAATCAGTCAAATATAAATTATTTTCAGTTACATTCTACTAATTGCTGTGGCTAGAATACAGTCACAGTTAATTAGTAAAAGCATACTAATTCAATTAGTAATTATTGTTATTGCTATACGCACGCGCACTATCCGAATTCATAATTACATATTTCTTAAACCTTTTTAATGTAAATAATCCTACAAAAACGAATTAAATGCAAAAATATTTTATTTATTTATATTCTTTGTGAAAAGTGAAACTTTATAATTATTTGAATAATGATAATATGAGAAAACAACTGACATGAAACAGGGTGTAGACTGTAGACTGAAGTCAAAAAGTGTGCAGTGGTAAATAAATTTGTAAAGAAATTATTAAAAATAAATTTAAAATAAATTAACTTTACTTTCTGAGACAAATTTTCAGTTTTCTGAGATAATATTTTTAAATTATTAAAAATAACCTTCATTTTTTATTCAAACTATTATTCTTTGGTCTATAATCCATAAAAATTCTTATTGATTTATCGCTGGCTTCACAGTCTTTTCCCTATTCCCCTCTTTTCTCCTTTTCCACAATTTAATCATTTTCATGAAAATTCAACAATTTTGTCAAAAAGTTACCTTTTTGGATGAAAATTCATCTTTTTACGGTTAAATTCAATTCTTTAGTTAAAAATAAACTTTGTATCTCCAAATTCATATTTTCGTTTTAAAAATTTAACTGTTTTGCAGAAAATTTGTCTCTCCGACTTAAAAATTCAACAATTTTGTTGAAATTTTTTTCTTTTTTGACTGTTTTAAAAATTAATCTTTTTTGGTTAAAAATACAACTGTTTGGTTGAAAATTGATCTCTTTAGTTGGAAATTTCTATTTTTTGGTAGAAAATTCGTATTTTTTGGTAGAAAATTAATCTTTTTGGTTGAAAATTTATCTTCGTGATTAAAAAATTATTTTAGTTCAAAATTGATCATTTAATTTAAAAATTTGTCACTTTGGTTGAAAATATAACTATTTCGTTGATAATTCATTTTTTTGGCTGAAAATTCTTTTTTTCAAATAAAAATTTAACTATTCCATTTTTCGTTGACAATTTATATTTTTCAATTGAAAATACAACTATTTGAATAAAAATTGATCTTTTTTAGTCAAAAAATCAACTATTTGCTGGAAAATCCACCTATTTTGCTAAAAATTCTTTTTTTAAGCTTAAATTAACTAAAAATGTAACTATATTTTATTTTTGGTTGAATATTGATATTTTTTAGTTGAAAATTCATTTTTTTTGGGTTGGTTTAAAAATGCACCTGTTTTGGTTGAAAATTGAACTATTTTGTTGTAAATACATTTTTTTTTTTAAGATTCATAATTTTAGTTCAATAATAATAATTTGAGTTAAAAATTCATAATTTTGTTTGAGAATTCATGTATTTGGTGAAAATTATTTCTCTTCATAGAAATTAACATTTTTTACTATAAAAACTATCACATTATTAGTTGAAAATTCAACTCTTTTAGTTTATAATTCCACTATTTGGTTCAAAATTTGTCACCTTTAGTTGAAAATTTAACTATTTGGTTTTAAAAGCTCATGAATTATATTGATTTTTTTTGTAGAAAATTAATCTTTTTGTTTACAAAGTTTATACACTGTCGTTGCAGGTAAAAAAATGGTGGGTACCGTTAAAAAAATTTCCCGGTACTGACAATAAGATAATTCTGGAATAATTTTAAATGATTCGAGTTTTATTTAAAAAGATTAATATTAAGTTTTGAAGATTTAAAAATATGTCGAAAGGTTTCAAAAGAATACAAACTTTTTTTTTAAGATTCATGGACATTTTTCAAATGATTTTTATCTTAAAAAATTAGTTCTATAAGAACATGAAAAAAGATTTCAAACTATATCTGATGATTTTGAAAAATTTCAAAAAAACAAGTTTAGAAGATCTTGAAGAAAATTTTTTCATTTTTTCAATATTACAAAATTTCAGAAAAAATTCGAGTACGTTTGAGAAATATTTGTAGGTTTTGAAAAGATTAGAAATTAATTGAAAACTTGTAATGATTTAAAAAAAATATAAAACAAAATTTAGACGTTGAAGATATTGAGCAAAAAGTTCAGAAGCTTTTTAAGAATTTTGAAAGGTTTCAAGACAACAACAAAATTGATTATCATTCCTGGAAGAATTTAAACTGATTTTTTATTTTGAAAAATGAATTTTAAGAGATGATTGAAAAAGACTTCAAAACATTTAAAATGATTTCCTAAAATTTCAAAAATAATGTAGAAGATTTTAAAGAAAGGATTTAAAAAAATTCAATGTAAATTACCTAGAGATAGCCCACATCATCGACTGTTGTAAGTATCTATGTCAGATTGCTACATTTACCTACTCAAGTTAATATAAATTCCTACTTTACCTACTGAAGGTAATCTAAATTCCTACTTTACCTACTGAAGGTAATCTAAATTGCTACTTTAACAACTGAAGGTAATATAGAGAGCTACTTTATTGGGTGTAGGTAACCTTGATTCCGAAACCACCGATTGGATGTATAGTGTGAAACTTCTACTTGCAGATACCATTTTTCGTGATTATCCGACCCAAGATACAGGAAATCTAATGTTAAGCTACCTCTCTTAAACGGACAGTAATGTAGGCCAAAACAACAAAAATTTAAAAAATTGAAAATGACTAGGGCTGAGAAGATGTTCCTTTTTTCAAGTTAAAATTTTTTTTAAATGATCAAAACTGACATTTTTTAAGATTGAATTAGTTTTTACTTACAATTTTTTTGTACGACATGTATTCATTTGCACTGCACAAGCAAGGCATAATTTCCTTCGATTTTGACAAAAAATTTGTTTGACGATACATTTGATAAAAATTTGTGAATTTAGTGGTTTATGACTTTTTTCAACAACTGTAAAGTCTTAAGAAGAAACTTTTTTGAGGTCTAAGAAAATTATAGATTGCTTCTGCAGTACAAACTAAAGTCAAACATAATACTTTTTTCAATTTTAATAAAAATTACCCAAATCTTTAAAAATGTATTTAGACTACATTAATTCACTCACTGAAACGGGCAGCTCTCATAAGCAGACAGAAAGTCGATCACCGTGAGTTTCCCTTTCAGAAAGGTTTCACTGTAGTTCAAATTTCTACCTTATCACCGATCGGTAATGTAGGTTCCTACTACGTATACGATTATCGTCGGTTAGTAATGGATCTACCTTACCGGCTGGTGACACCTTAGCACGGGACAAAGCCATTATCGTCTGTCGGTAAACGAACAGTCGCTGGTCCACTGTCGTTTAGCTCGGAACAGAACCGTACCCCCGTACTATCCTAGGTATACTACTGATATATTTTCCTCAGCTAAGAAATGAGATTTACATTACGTAAATAAAACTGCAATTTTTGGATACGTAAATTACATATCAAAAAAATGCAGTGTTATTTTCACAGTTTAAAATTGAAGAATTTGAAATTATAAAACTGTAAAGTTTAATCATTCTAGAAACATTGAGAACATTCAACAATAAAGAAAAAAGAAAAAAAATTATTTCAAAAATTTAAACAATTCCGAACTTTATTTGCAAGTTTACCGTTTTTTTTCAATTAAGATCTTGAAACATAGTAAATAAAAATGAATCATTTTCAAGTTTTGGATAATGCTTTTTAAAATTCACTTATCCATTTATTTAAAAGCGCATGGCGCCATTTTCGATAAATTCTCGAACCATCTCAAAATTACTCGAAACAATTTGAAACTATTTTTGTCGGGAAATCCGTGTTCGTGATTGGATGAAGTTTTAATTTTTTTGCCATTTAAAAAATAGAGTCTGCAAACTTCAGGTTTATGAGAAATGTAAGGTTATCTAAATAATATGATAACATATATTCAATAATAAATAATCAATGTATTTTTGAAGATTTAAAAAATGAAGAAGCATTTTAAGAATTTTAAAAGGTTTCAAGATCATAAAAAAATTTTCTAAAATTCCTGGGAAAATGTAAACTGATTTTTTATTTTTTAAATAATTTTTAAGAGAAAATGGACGAAGATTTCGAAAGATTTTAAATTATTTTCTAAAATTTCAAAAAAGGATGGCAAAGATTTTCAAGCAAAATCTTTCAATTAGCAAGATTACAAAGATTTATAAAAAAATTCGATCAAGTTTAAGAGATCTTTAAAAGTTTTAAAAATATTCCAAATTCATTTAAAACTTGAAAACATTTTAAAAAACTTACATTTTTCAATATTTGTAAATAAAAATTTTGAAGCTTCTTAAATATTTTGAAAGGTTTTAC
>CAKNYM010051845.1:347595-381218 GCA_932195095.1 Andricus curvator | reverse complement strand
AAAAAAAAATATTCCATATAACATAAATTATTCAGCCAACAGCCATACCACGCTGAAAAAACCAGTTCTCGTCAGATCACTGAAGTTAAGCAGCGTTGGGCGCGGTTAGTACTTGGATGGGTGACCATTCGAGAAAACTGAGTGCTGTTGGCACATCGTGGGTGTGGTGAGCCCACACTTGTAGTTATTTACTACAAGAAACTAACCTAGAAACACTACTCGAATCGGGTAGTGTCACGCCTACCCTGAAAGGGAAATGGCTTAATGGTATACAGTTAAAAAAATGAATTAGAAAAAAAGAGTTTTCAATGAAATCGGTAAATTTTCAACCATTTTCAGAGAAGAACAACAATATTCGACCAAAAAAGACGAATTTTCAACCACAAAAGCTTCTTTTTAATACAGGATAGTTGAATTTCCAACTGAAAAAGATAAATTGAAAAAATAAAATAGTTCAATAGTCAGTTCAAAACAGAAATAATTTTCAACGAAATCTGTAAATTTTCAACCTTTTTTTAAACAAGTAGAATAATATTCTACCAAAAAGACAAATTTTTGGTTAAAAAATTAATTTTCAACCAAAAAAAAAACAAACAAATTTTCATCCAAATTGTTAAATTTTCTATCAAAAAAATGAATTTCAAACAAGAAGTTTTCTACCAAAAAGATGAACTTTCATTCCATTAATTTTCAATTAAAAGAAAACTAGGTTTCACCAATATAGATGAATTATCAACAAAAACAAAATTAGTTTGTAAACAAGAAGAAGAAGAATTTTCCACCAAAAAGATGATTTTTTAAATTAAAAAAATACATGTTTTAACTGAAAATTTTCGAACATACTTCAGTTTTCAGTTTGATAAATTAATTTTTAGTAAAAAAAATTTAACAAAATAGTTCAATTTTAAACCATAGAGATGAACTTTCAACCAAAATAGATGAATTTTCAAACAAGAAGAATAATTTTTAACTGAAATAAATTTTTTTTAAGGAAAATAAAACAAAATTATCAAGAAAATGTTTTTTTTCTCAACCAAAGATATAATTTTTTAACCAATCTGCTATTGCTCGGCCCTCGGCGTGCAGACATCTTGCCAGCTGACGTCACAACTTGAAATCAGTTCTCCCAATTTGGCTCCCCAACCACACTGCGCATACGCCGCACCAGCAGCCTCATTGGATGTTGATCACGCACTTATTTGAAATGATTAAATATGCAAATCAATTTTTCACAATAAGTAATGATTATAAAGTATGGAAAAGTATTAATAATGATTTCAAATTTACATTGGTGAAGGAAGGTATCCCTTTCTTTGAATTTCAAATGAATAATTTATTTGTAACAAGTAAAATCAAGTAATTATTTCACTTTGCCCTCTAAAAGACTATTTTGTGATCTGGAAATCAATTGTCATTATTTCAATAATGATGATTTATTATAAAAAATTGATTTACACATATAATAGTTTCAAAAAAGCGCGCTATTTACAGCCAATGAGACTGCCGATGCAATGCAGTTGGGGAGTTGCGGAGCCGATAGTGCGCACGTGCAAGGATATTGCGCCGCGTCTCATGTCTCGTCGACCTTCACGTTGTTCTTGTTGAACGTTTTCAAACGTGCTTTTCGATTCCTCAGTGAAGCGATTTATAATTATAATCGCTGAGAGGTTACGATTTAATTTTTCAAAAAGTTCAAGAAATATTCCAATAAACCTTAAAATGGTGAGTTTTATCAAAATTCTAATTCATATAGGAAATGCGGGAAATGCCACACGCGTACCGAATTTGAGGTTATGTTATCCACGTGTTTTTTGTATTATTTATAATTAACGAAATGTTTCATTTTTAAATTGTAGAAATTTACTTTTAATAGTATTATTATTAGAATGAATTGACTTTTTAATTACTATTATATATTTTTGTATATTTTTCAATACCAAACTCCAAAATTTCAAACTCACATGGCTCATTTTGTTTCCAATTTTTTCCCAAAAATCGAGTATTTTTTGATCTTCCATAAAGTGATTCGATACTATTGAATCCTTCTGACATTTATAAATCATATTACACTTTGAATTGGTAAAAATGCTACAAGTTTGATATGAAGTCGACTCCACGTCATTTATAACCTCAAACCAAATCAATGAAAATCTAAAAATTGACTGTATTTTTGTTTTTTCCTCATTGTTTATCAAATATTTCTGTAAAAAATATGAAATTGATGTTTAGAGGTATTTATTGTTGATTTATTATTGAAGGAAATCAATAAGGATGTTCCATGTGTACACATAACCTCTGAATTTAATAACCCATCTTTAAAGTGGTGAAAGTTGTTTATAAACGCGAGGAAAACATTGTTATATATTATAAAATTTGAAAGAGAATATAAGAGTTTTTTAAACAAAAATAGCTGAATATTTTTGTGTTTTTTCTTTCGGTTTATAGATAACAATCGTAATTTTTATTCAGTTTTTATCGTTGACGGCTTATTTTGTTCCTAAAAAGATTCTCTACAATTGGATTCGTGGGAGTATTATTAAGAATAAGCCAGAGAGTTATTATTTAAAAAGTTTATTAACCATTTGTTTTGTATAAATTTTACTTGTGTAAAACTTAAGTTTCAGTACTTTTAATGAAACTCCAGGAATTGAATTGTAGAGAATCTTTTTAAAATCAAAATTAGAATCATCATGTAAAGCAAAAAAAAACAGGGTTCCAAATAACTCATTTTAAATAATAATGACATATTCAATTATTTCCTAAGTACAATTTAGATTGTTTTGTGTCAGATTAATTTTTGTGCCTATTTTTGTAGATTTTATGAATTATTGTAAAGCTTACAGACTTCACACTCTTTCCTTTATTCCGCTTTTTTAAAGAATTCTTCTTTTCCCTGTTTTCAAGAAAATTCCTCTTTTTCGCTTAAACCGGAACTGAATTAACTGAACCCGATAAGAAAATCAAACTAGTTTTGGTGAAAAATTCTACTATTTAGTTGAAAATTAATTTATTTTGCTGAAAATTCGTCTTTTTTTGGGCTTGGTTAAAATTGAACTATGTTGATGAAAAGTTAACTTGTCTGGCTGAAAATTCAATACGACACTTGTAAACAATTCCTCTTCTTGGCTTGAAAATTCAACTGTTTGATTAATTTTTAAAGTTTAATCTTTTTTGTCGAAAGTTCAACTGTTTTGTTGAACATTCGTCTTTTCGAATAGAAAATGCGTTCTTTTGAATTAAAAATTCATCTGTTTTGGTAGAAAAGTAATCGTTTTTGTTTAAAAATCAACTTTTTTTATGAAAATTCAACTTTTCGGGTTAAAAATACAACTTTTTCGAAAAAGTTCATCTTTTTCGCTTGAACCTTTTTCAAACCGTGTTATTGAACTCTTAGTCTTCCTGTTTTGATAAAAAGTATACTATTATGTTACGGGTTCAGAATTCATCTCTTTTGATTACAAATTTTACAATTTGGTTGATAATTTAATTATTTTGTTCAAAATTCAACTATTTTGTCAAAAATTCATCTTTTTTTGTTGTAAATTCAACTATTTTGTCAAAAATTCATCTTTTTTTGTTGAAAATTCAACTTTTTTGTACAACATCCGTCTTTCTTGGATAGAGAATTCGTTCTTCTGGATTGAATATTGATCTTGGTTGAAAATTCAACTTCTTCTGAAAAATTCGTCTTTTTTGTTGAGAATTCAACTATTTGGTTGAAAATTTTGTCATTCAGTAGAAAATAAATGTTTTTGATTAATAATTCATCTTTGCAGCTTAAAAATTGAGCTTTTTGATCAAAAATTCCACTATTTTGTTGAAGAGTCGTCTTTTTTTGTTGACAATTCAACTTTTTTGTTGAACATTCGTCTTTTTTGGACAGAAAATTTGTGCCTTCAGATTGAAAATTGATCTTTCTTGGTTGAAAATTCATCTATTTTGGTAGAAAAGTAATCTTTTTTGTTTAAAAATAAAGTTTTCGGGTTGAAAATACAACTGTCTGCTAAAAAGTTCATCTTTTTGGCTTGAACCTTTTTCAAATAGTGTTATTGAACTCTGTCTTCTTATTTTGTTAAAAAGACTACTATTATAATATTGGTTCAGAATTCATCTTTTTGGCTAAACATTTTACTATTTGATCGAAAATTTGATTTTGTTAAAAATTAAACCATTTTGGTTGAAAATTCAACTTTTTTGTAAAACTTTAGTTTTTCTTGGGCAGAAAATTCCTTCTTTTGGATTCAACATTGATCCTTCTTGGTTGAAAATGAGCTATTTGGTTCAACATTAATGTATTTTGTTGAAAATTTGTCTTTTGGTAGAAAATTAATATTTTGATTGAAAATTCATCTTTCTAGGTTAAAAATTCAGGTTTTCGGTAACTATTTCAACTATTTTGTTGAAAGTTTAATGACGTTTTTGAAAATTCAACTATTTTGTTAAAAATCCTTTTTTTTGGTTGAAAATTCAATTTTTTTTTGAACATTCATCTTTTTTTGGATAGAAAATTTGTCCCTTTAGATTGAAAATTGTAATTGTTAGTTGTTCTTAGATGAAAAAGAATTTTTTTGTTCAATATTGAATTGTCTTCTGATATTTTTCGTTAATATTCATCTTTTTTATTAGAAATTTTACTATTTGGTTGAAAATATAATTCTTTTGTTAAAAATTAATTAGTTTTCTATAAAAGTCATATTTTTGGTTGAAAATTCAACTATTTAGTTGAAAATTTATTTCTTCTAGTAGAAAATTAATCTTTTTGATTGAAAATTTATATTTGTAGGTTAAAAATTCAGTTTTGTAAAAAGTATTCAACTATTTTGTTGAATGTTTAATTATTTTGTCAAAAAATCAACTATTTTTTTAAAAGTCATCTTTTTTTGTTGAAAATCCAACTGTTTTGTTGAACATTCTTCTTCTTTTGGATAGAAAATTTGTCCCTTTAGATTGAAAATTGTACTTGTTAATTATTATTGGTTAAAAATGAATTTTTTTGTTGAATATTCAACTTCTTTTATTTTTCGTTGAAAATTCTTCTTTTTTTATTAAAAATTTTACTGTTTGGTTGAAAATATAATTCTTTTGTTAACAATTAATTTGTTTTGTAAAAAAGACATATTTTTGGTTGAAAATTCAACTATTTAGTTGAAAATGTATGTCTTTTAGTAGAAAATTCATCTTTTTGATTGAAAAATTATATTTGTAGGTTAAAAATTCAGTTTTGTAAAAATTATTCAACTATTCTGTTGAATCTTTAATTATTTTGTTAAAAATTCAACTATTTTTTAAAAAGTCATCTTTTTGGTTGAAAATGCAACTTTTTTGTTGAACGTTCGTCTTCTTTTGGATAGAAAATTTGTCCCTTTAGATTGAAAATTGTACTTGTTAATTATTAGTGGTTGAAAATGAATTTTTTTGTTGAATATTCAACTTCTTTTATTTTTTGTTGACAATTCTTCTTTTTTTATTAAAAATTTTACTATTTGGTTGTGAATTTAATTATTTTGTTAAAAAGTTATCTTTTTTGGTTGAAAATTCAACTTTTCTATTGAGCATTCGTCTTTTTTGTTGAAAATTAACCTATTTTGTCAAAAATTCCTTCTTTTTTGTAATTAAACTATTTGGTTGAAACTTCGGCTTCTTGCCTTGAAAATTCAACTGTTTGGTTTCAGATTGAAGTTTAATCTTTTTTTTTTTTTTTTTTTGAAAACTTGACTATTTAGTTAGAAATTTATCGGTCTAGGTTGAAAATTCAACTATGCAGTTAAAAATTCAATTATAGGGTTAAAAAACATTTTGTTGGTGATTCAAGTATTCGGTTGAAAAGTCATCTTGTTTGAAAATTTACTTTTTTGTTAAAAATTCATTTCTTCGGGTTTCACAGTCAACGGTTTTCTAAAACATTCGACTTTATATAAATAAGTTTTAAAGAAATTATTCCCTTATTTTCTTGAAAAATCACCCTATTTCCCCTGTCTTGAGATAATTTTGGGCTCTGAAGTCAGATATTTTAATTTTGATGAACATCCTTAATGAATATTATTATATAAATTCATTTTTTTAGAAACTCCGATTCGTTTCTAGATTTTTTACAATTTTATGTTTTTTTCAGACGGAAGAAGTAAATCCAAAGGCCTATCCTCTGGCTGATGCGACTTTAACAGCCAAAATATTGAACCTCGTGCAACAGGCTATGAATTACAAGCAACTGCGCAAGGGAGCAAACGAAGCTACGAAAACTTTGAATCGAGGGCTCTCAGAATTCATCGTCATGGCAGCAGACGCAACACCTTTGGAAATTTTGCTCCATCTGCCACTTCTCTGTGAAGACAAGAATGTTCCGTACGTTTTCGTCCGGAGCAAACAAGCTCTTGGTCGTGCCTGCGGAGTTTCTAGGCCAGTTGTTGCCTGTTCAGTCACAGTGAACGAAGGCTCGCAATTGAAGCCACAGATTCAAGCTATCCAGCTAGAAATCGAGCGACTTTTAGTTTAAACTTTCCGTGTACCTGATGTTTGCGATTCTCATTCCATTGACTTCAAATTTTATCATTGAACGAGTAAAGTCAATTCTACACACAATTTAATCAGAGGGTTTGATACTACATTTTTGCTACTTTTCTTTTTTTTCTCTGTAAACTTTGTCAAAATACTAGGCTTTAAAAAGATAACTATCCGATTTTAGTTAGATTTAAATCCACTTATTATGTTTTTCATATTTAGTTTGTAAAGTAAGCCGTTTTCGAGTCTGAAATGTATCGCCTTTTTCTATTTCACATATGTGATTTGTAAATAAACAAATATTGAGTGAATTCAACCTTATTTTCTTTTAAATTTAAGCGGGGATTTCACCTCGTAGTTGTTGTTGCGTGGAATAATCAAGTAGGAGCTTTATGCTTGCGGATTTAAGGAAACAATGCAATCTTCTTACAATTTGTTAGCCGAATTACAGGAAGTAATACATAAAATATAGAAAAGTTCTATAAGAATATATGTCAAAATATTGAAAAAAAGGTACTGCGAACAGTAGAGCAGGGTGTCGACTCATCTGGAATTGTCCGGGTATTTTTTCGAAAGCGTGCTTAAAAATTTGTTAGATTATTAATGAAAATAAATAACGATGGTCTTTAATTGCTAAAAAGTAACTTTATATTGCTAGATTTAACTATTTAGTTGAAAATTCCTTTTTTTGTTATAAATTAATTTTTTAACTATTCTATTTTTGGTTGAACATTAATCTTTTCTAGTTGAAAATTCGACCTTTTTGGTAGAAAGATAATCTTTTTACTTGTCAATTCGTCTTTTTTGGTTTAAATATCAACTATTACATTTTTTGTTTAGAATTTGTATTTTTTTATTGATAATTCAACTGCTTTGTTAAAAATTAAGTTTGTTAGTTGGAGGTTCATAATTTTAACTGAATATTCATCTCTGGTTGAAAACTGAACTATTTTGTTTTAACTGAAAATTTAACTATTTTGTTGAAAATTATTCTTTTTTTTTTGTCAAAAGTAATTTTTTTCACTATAATCTAGTTAAATATTCCATAATTTTAGTTGAAAATTCATCTCTTCGGTTGAAAATTAATTTTTCTCTAGAAATTAACCTATTCAGCACTTGGTTGAAAATTTAGGTATTTTTTTGAAAATTCATCTTTTTGGTTTAACATTGAACTATTTTAGTTGAAAATTTAACTCTTGTTAAAAAATTATTTTTTTTTACTGAAAATTTAACTATAAACCGTTTTTTTTTAAATGTAACTAATCCAGTTGTATATTCTACAATTTTAGTTAAAAATGCATCTCTTTTGGTTGAAAATTACTTTTTTCAGCGCAATTTTAACCATTCAGTTTTTGATTAAAAATTTCTCTTGTTTAGATGAATATTCGTCTTTTTTTGGTAGAAAATTCATCTTTTTGGTTTAAAATTTTAGTTGAAAATTCATCACTGGTTTAAAATTGAACAACTTTGTTGAAACTTCATTTTATTAACTGAAAATTTAACTATTTTGTTGAAAATGTAACTAATCCAGTCGAATATTCCATAATTTTAGTTGAAATTCATCTCTGGTTGACATTTTTTTTTTCACCGAAATTTTAACTACTCAGTTTTTGGTTAAAAATTTCTTATTTATATGAAAATTGGTTGTTTTTTTTTGGTCGAAAATCTTATTGGTTGAAAATTTCATCTATTTAGTCAAAAATTCAATTATTCCAGTTTAATAATTTTAGTTGAAACTTCATCACTGGTTGCAAATTGATCTGTTTTGTTGTAAAATTCATTTTTTTATAGTTTGAAAATGTAACTAATCCGGTTTAATATTCCGTAATTTCAGATGAAATCTCATCTCTAGTTGAAATTTCAACTATACAATTTTTGATTGAAAATTTAACTTATTTAGTTGAAAATTCTTCATTTTTGGTAGAAAGTTAATCTTTTTAGTTGAAAATTCGTCTTTTTTGGTTTAAATATCAACTATTACATTTTTGTTTAGAATTCGTATTTTTTTTATTAATAATTCAACTGCTTTGTGGAAAATGAATCTCTTGTTAAAAATTCATTTTGTTATTTGGAGGTTCATAATTTTAACTGAATATTCGTCTCTGGTTGAAAACTCAACTATTTTGTTGAAAATTCGTTGTTTTTTTTTTGTTAAAAGTAATTTTTTCATTATAATCTAGTTAAATATTCCATAATTTTAGTTGAAAATTCATCTCTTCGGTTGAAAATAAATTTGTATCTCTAGAAATTAACCTGTTCAATACTTGGTTAAAAATGTATGTATTTTGTTGAAACTTCGTCTTTTTGGTTTAACATTGAACTATTTTAGTTGAAAATTTAACTCTTGTTAAAAAATTCAGTTTTTTTACTGAAAATTTAACTATTTTGTTATAAAGTTTTTTTTAAATGTAACTAATCCAGTTGTATATTCTAAAATTTTAGTTAAAAATGCATCTCGTTTGGTTGAAAATTACTTTTTTCATTGCAATTTTAACCATTCAGTTTTTGGCTAAAAATTTTTCTTGTTTAGATGAATATTCGTCTTTTTTGGTAGAAAATTTTAGTTGAAAATTCATCACTGGTTTAAAATTGAACAACTTTGTTGAAACTTCATTTTATTAACTGAAAATTTAACTATTTTGTTGAAAATGTAACTAATTCAGTTGAATATTCCATAATTTTAGTTGAAATTCATCTCTGGTTGAAAACTGAACTATTTTGTTTTAACTGAAAATTGAACTATTTTGTTGAAAATTCCTTTTTTTTGTCAAAAGTAATTTTTTTCATTATCATAATCTAGTTAAATGTTCCATAATTTTAGTTGAAAATTCATCTCTTCGGTTGAAAATTACTGTTTTTTTCTCTAGAAATTAACCAATTCAATACTTGGTTGAAAATGAATGTATTTTGTTGAAAATTCGTCGTTTTGGTTTAACATTGAACTATTTTAGTTGAAAATTTAACTCTTGATAAAAAATTCATTTTTTTTACTGAAAGTTTAACTATTTTGTTGAACAGTCTTTTTTGTTTTTGAAAATGTAACTAATCCAGTTAAATATTCTACAATTTTAGTTACAGATTCATCTCTTTTGGTTGAAAATTACTTTTTTCATTGCAATTTTAACCATTCAGTTTTTGGTTAAAAATTTCTCTTGTTTAGATGAATATTCGTCTTTTTTAGTTGAAAATTCATCACTGGTTTAAAATTGAACAACTTTGTTGAAACTTCATTTTATTAATTAAAAATTTAACTATTTTGTTGAAAATCTAACTAATCCAGTTGAACATTTCATAATTTTAGTTGAAATATTTTTTTTCACCGAAATTTTAACGGCTCAGTTTTTGGTTAAAAATTTCTTATTTATATGAAAATTCGTTTTTTTTTGGTTGAAAATCTTATTGGTTGAAAATTCATCTATTTAGTCAAAAATTCAATTATTCCAGTTTAATAATTTTAGTTGAAACTTCATCACTGGCTGAAAATTGATCTTTTTTGTTGTAAAATTAATTTTTTTATAGTTTCAAAATGTAACTAATCCGGTTTATTATTTCGTAATTTCAGCTGAAATCTCATCTCTAGTTAAAATGTTTTTTAATGACATATGCATGATTTCAGCCCTTTTCGACGGCTATCAAGCGGGGCTAAAGTTCTACTTTTTACTCCCTAGGGACTAGAAAGTGACGTCAGAGGTGAATAATAAAAATTAAACATCTATGAGCTCGCATTTTACGATTATCAACCCACTCACCGTAAAAACTGTGAGGAAATTTTGGTTGCAGATAATAGAATTTTGCAGTTATTTATGGAAAGTTACCATATATAACTGATGAAATTACCGAGAATTTTCATAAATTTCCGGAAATTTTTTTTAATGAATATTGGGTAAGTTACCATATTTACCTGTAAAATTACCATAAATGACCGCAAATTTTCATAAATTTCCGGAAATTTTTTAAAATAAATATTGGGTAAATTAACATAATTACCGAAAATGTTCATAAATTTCCGGAAATTTAAGATAATGAATATTGGGTAATTTATGGTAAATTACAATATTTACCGGTAAAACTACCATAAATGACCTAAAAATTTCATAAATTTATGGAAATTTTTAAAAATAAATTATGGGTAATTTATGGTAAGTTACCATATTCACCTGTAAAATTACCATAAATGACCGAAAATGTCCAGTAGTTTCCGCAAATATATAAATTTTTTAAATTGAATTTTCGGTAATTTATGTTAAGTTACCATAAATCACCTCTAAAATTACCGTAAATTACATTAGCATTAGCCCAAATAATTGTGAAATTGAGCCACCAAAGTGTAGTAAAAAATAATGCAAATAAATGAATTTACTTAGGACTGTATGTGATAATTATTTTTTTTTTTTTTAATGAAAAACGTAAAAAATAGAAAAGTTCAATAAAAAAACGCGATCGTATTATATTCTTAACTATACTGAAATAATAAGATCATATTATAACATTTAAAATGTGATGTATGCAGACTAAATGTAAAAGTATTTCCTTGCGATTGTTTTAACAAATTGAAGAAAAATGAGAATTTTTCATAGTCTTAAAATTAAAATGAATCAATGGATTTGAAACTAATGATACATATTCAGGATCTTCATGCTCTACTTTCCCACCTGTTTTAGATTTTTAATTTTTTTTTTAAATTTTATTTTAGATTTTTCATAGAAAATTGCAATTATTTAGCAAACTTTGTAAAAATTATTTGCTCGATAAGTATGAAATTGAGTGCCCAAAGGAGGTTATTTTAATTGTAAAGCTTTTTACATTCTCATCATAATGAGAAAGTATTGGTTTTATGTGAAAAATGACTTTCGCGGATTCCATCAAATGTCGACGTTTTGAGGCCCCCTGAGTCAGAAAAAATGGTTTTTACGTCGGTGTCTGTCTGTCTGTCGTTGTCGTCTAATCGGATTAGATTGTGCTTTGGCACACAGTTTCAGGGGGCGAAAAGAGGAATCGAGTTCGTTAACCAGCCATTTTGGATGAAAATTCAAAAAGTTAGAGCATTTTCAAAAATTTTTAGACCACTTTTTTCCAAATTTCAAAATTATATGTGCGGGCGCTTATAGTACTCGAAAATCTAAACAATTTATCCTTACGACTTTTTTTGATAAAAAGAAAATTGTCCGAGTTACAGCATTTTCAAAATCCCCCAAAAAAAGCGAAAAGTAACATTTGCGGCCAAACAACGCACGATACGAAAAAAAGTCAAGATAGGAAAAGTGTTTCTTTTCGCACGTCCTACAAGATTATCATAACGACTTTTTGAATTTTTTTGAAAAATCGAAAATTCATATTTTTATTGCACAAGAAATAATGAAAAATCAAAAAAATCAATTTCACGGTCAAACTATGCAAGATACGACAAATCATCACTAGACTAAAATTGTGCATTCAATAAAGATCTACACATTTCTCATGAGTCACTTTTTGATAGGATGTGTAGTTTTTGTTTTATTCGTAAAAAATAACATTATCAGTGAAAAAATCGGCCCGATAAGCGGGCACATTCTCATCAAAACTTTGCTTATTTACTTTATTTTTCATCTCGGGTGTGTTTTTTCACAATATTTCATTGTTTTTATGTTCTCAATACTATTTCTAACGATTGAAACAATAAAATAAAATAATAATTCAAACAATTTATTCTGACTGAAAATCTGACTTTTATTTCAGAATGCGTTTTGATCTTTGTTTACTAAAATAATTTCGGTGAAAAAATTCGACTATTACATTTATATTTCAAGAACTATGTTCCAAATAGACGAAATGAATATATATATATATATTTAAAAAAAAAAAAAGAGTTATTGGTTCCTCGTTTAGAGGTGGGCCGAGAATGCGCAGATGGAAACATATGAACTCCTATCTAATACAACGCTGCTGAAGGCTGGTGACCTTCTCAGTATAAAACATCAACCAATTGCGACTCTCTCGGTTTCCATTCCTTGTCCTCGCCCCCCCCCCTCCCCCCGTAACAGAAGTTTTGGTGGGACTGACGTAAGAACTGGACTCTCCACTATACGACGAATCACTACTTAACTTGGGCATGATTTTGACTCGCAAAACAAATTTCGCGCATAAAGGTGGTAGTTGGGTGTACAATCTAAACATGAATAATACAAACAATAAAGTAGCCTCGGAATGGACTGAAACTTTGATTGAGGTTTTGAAATATGGTCAGGACCCAGATAGCACAAGAGTTTGCGGCAAACTTGCCTAAACCTTGTGATGCAAGGTTGGAAAGCTTGCATTGCAAGGTTCAGGCAAGCTTCCAGCAAATAAGAAAATGTCCGCCATGCGTCAATATTGCGAAGTAAGATTGAGGAAACGCTGCATGGCAATCTTTAATTAGATCCATTGCGCAGTAGTTTTCTATGGCACCTAGATCTGCGCAGTAGTTTTTCAATGTTTTCCCAGAATGCCGCCTCACGTGTGTACAAAAGTGTATGAGATATCTTACTTAAGAAAAACATTTTAAATAAAACTTTCCGACGAATCTTCTTCCAATATTCCCTGAATATTGCAGGCAAGCTTGCATCAAGGTTCCCATGGCACAGTTCCCTCAACCTTGCTTCGCAATATTGCCGCATGGCGGACATTTTCTTATTTGCTGAAAGCTTGCCTGAGCCTTGCGATGCAAGCCTCTGAACCTTGCATCGCAAGGTTTAGGCAAGCTTGCCGCAAACTTTTGTGCTATCTGGGGAGTAGATAGGGAATCACATGGTAGTCAAGGGGTCGGTTTGATTATGAATGAAAAAGCAAGATATATGTTCCAAAAACGACTTAAATACTTTTTTTCTCCCCTTTTCAGATAGTTGGAAAAAAATCTTTCTGATTGTAGGATTTATTATAAAGATACGGAAATATACGCTGAAGTAAAGGAATTACCTTCTTCATTTTAAATCAAATACAACTTTAGTCATTTTTATCTGAAGAACATTGAACATATGGTCGTTGCGAAGCGCGACGACCAAATTGCGCGCAGCAAGCGCGCTTAAACTTTTGGGTTTCTATTATACGATGAACAGAAACGAGCGTGAAGCGCGAGGTTCACATGATGATCATACCAAATATCGAGCGCGAAGCGCGAGTGTCGTGATGAGAATGTGTTCCTTAAGGTCGATAGAACCTTAAGTAAATTAGTTCTTATTTTTATGTAAAACTGACATAATTAAACCAAAAGCAGGTCATAACGATGAAGCTTACTAAGAGAGTATTAGCCTGCGAAGCGCGCAATAGCGAGCACACGAAGTGTGAAAACCTAGACGACAAATGTGTCCGAGCGCGCAGCGCGAGGTGAATGCATTATCGAGCGCGAAGCGCGAGATGAACACCTAATCGAGCGCGAAGCGCAAGATCCAACAGGTGCGCGCCCCAGGCGCGCTGAAACTTGCGAGCGAAGCGAGCCGCGCGCGAAGCGCGCGATGAGAATGTGCCCGCGAAGCGGGCAGATTTTTTCCTTATGCAAAAGATATTTTGAGTCCCTTTAAATCAAAGATGGTCAAATTTACCTAATCTAAAATAAATAAAAAATAAAATACCTAAAATAAAAAATTTTACTAGCAATTAGTTAAATGTTCTCAATTTTAATTTAGAGAGACCTCAAAGTATCTTTTGCATAAGGAAAAAAGGTATACCCAGATAACAATTTTGCACGCACGATGCGCCCATTATGCGGGTTACCCCGCACGTCGTGGACGCATATGATCACACAGCTGCGACATCAATTCATGCACACATGGGTCGCACGTCGTGCAGTCACAATGCGTGCGGGCAGATTGCACGCACGAAGTTCAGGTCTAATAGGAGGGTTAATACATAATTAATTTAATTGTTTTTAAATGTAAAATAACAAGTGGAAAATGGACTTTATATCGTTTATTATTTTATTAAAGTCGTGAATCTACATATAACTCACTTATCGCAAATCTTTGGTAAAGTTAAACGCAATTCGTAAAAGAATATTATAATAAAGTTTGCTTCAGTCTCCAACTTTGGAAAAATTATTAGAAAAGCTTAACGAAAAAAATCCGCAATAACTTAAAATCAAAGAATTCAATTATGGATGCGATATATTTGATAAAACGCATCAAACTGAACACAATAATAGACGCCGGGAGCAGGAAAAAACAATGACTTCTTCTTCTTCTTTGCAAATGGAGGAAAAATGACACATTACGCACTAGTCAAGCGAGCGTTTAGCGATTGTATTTACTACGCGTATCGTTGATATACTTCAATCGCGCGCTTTTTGAAAATGATTATATATTTCAATAAAGATTTCGCCCAGTATATTTTAAACTTATATTATTATTGATATTATTTAAGCGATCATATATATTTTCATATATAATGATAAAAATTATGCTTAAGTGATTTAATCAACTAACATTTTTTCAAAACTTAATGTATCTAAAAAAATTTTATTTATAATTGAACCGTCGCATGGTAGAAGAGGGTATACAATTTTTTAGTCAGAGAGCAAACGGTCCCTGAAAATGATAAAATTATTATTTAACAAATATTTTTTGATATTATTCATTAAATTCAATTTCCAAAAATTAAAGTTCACGAGAATTTTCAAAAGCGGTGAAACACCATTGCGCTTGGACCAAAACATGTTAAGCCCGGTTCAATAATGAGTTTTTTAATATTTTTAATATTACGTTAATTTTTAATTTTCATCATTTTAAATTTACGTCATCCCCGGCCATCACCGTGCCTACACGATGTGCGTCGCATGATATCAACACTGCGTGACAGCGAAATGCGACGCACTCTGGTGCCCATCACTTGAACGAGACACGTGTTGGCAAAATTAATGCATTTTCGCACGCACGACGTGCCTCGCATGACGTGCGGGTTCAATGCGTCGCACGATTGTTATCTGGGTATAATTAAAATAATATTCTCGAGGCTCAATTTCATACTTACATTTAAGCCGATGCTTATTCAAGGCAAATAATTTTCACAACGTTTGCTAATTAATTGCATTTTTCTATGGAAAACAAGAAAAATATACAGCCAAAAAAAAATTTGAAAATATCAAGGCTGAGCCTCGTTGTCCCGAAAAATTGGGTTGTTTGGAAAAGGCGATGGACTAGTCGTTCCGAAAATTCGAGACGACTAGCCAAGCTTATGAAAAATACTTGACTACTCATCCCGAATTTCGAGATGACGAGGAGCTTCGAAATAAAAAACAGATGGGAAAGTATGCGCATGAAGATCCTGAATATGTATAATTAATTTTGAATCCATTGATCCATTGTAGTTTCAGGAGTCAGAAAAATTCTACTTTTTCGTCAATTTGTTCAAAGAATCGGAAGGCAATACTTTTACATTCAGGCAGGATACGTCACGTTTACAATTTCACAATATGACCTTATTATTTCAATAGAGTTAAGAATGTACTACCATCGCGTTATTTTATTAAACTTTTCTATTTTTCTCGGTTTTGATTTTTATAACTTTTTTTAAATTATTGCATACATTTCTAAATGATTTTAGTTTCACCTAACATTATTTTTTCACTATTGAATTAGGAAACACCTCAACTTCACGAAATTATAATTTTCTATAAATATTTAGTTTCTCACTTTTCGCGAATCGAATCTGAAAATTTTGACTAGTAATTGAATTCTCCACATGCCTGATTAAGAAAATAAAATTATTTGAAATGTTTTTATTAATCCCTGGCACAAAAGGAAACTTTTTGCTCTCGTGACATTTTCTCGTACGACGAGTAATTATTGGAAGATTTATTTTTGCTTTTAAGAAATCTAACCTATACACAGATAATTACACGTTTTTTATTTTTTTGAGCCAAAGATTAACATATAATAGGTTGAAATATGTTTGTAACGCTGTAAATTCCACACGGTGTATCCTACGAAAGAACTGCTATAGGCAAAAGTATTATTTTTGTTTAGAGATGCTAAGAATGATTTTATAAATTTTTTCGTTGAAAATGAATGGAATTGTTTAAAAAATTGTTCAAGCAAAAACTGACCAGTGTTTCGAAAAAATATCCAAGACATTCGTAATCAGGGGACTTCTTCTGACCTTTTGAACAAACGGTATCTCGAGGACCAAGTTCGATTCCTACTGGAGGTTAATTTTTCATCACATTTTTCTGTTTTAGTTTCGTCAAAATTTTAAATAATGTAAATTGTTTAAATTCAATGTGTACAATAATAATAATAATTGTAACTTAGGCTGAAAGAATCCATAGGAAAATATGTATTAAATTTGAAGTACGACTACTTTATCGCACTCGCTTATGGTTTAGGCCAAAGAAATATTCATTTGAATCAGTGGGATATTTTCTACCGCAAATATTCAAGAATTTGATATGAGAAAATAGTTTGTTTAGCCTAGAAAATATTTGCTTGACTTTAAAATAAATTTCTTTTCATCAATTTGCATGTGCTCAGTTCAAGAAAATATTCATTCCCATTCAAGGCACATTCATTTGAAACAATGAGTCATTCATATGGTTTAAAATTTGTATTTTTCACTTCAATTAATATTTCTTTTTATTTATATCTTTTTAATTTATAAAGGAAGCCTAGTCTCTTTATTTGAAGAGTTCTAAATTGGAAAAAGGATTTTTTTTTGCTTTTGAGTAAATAAAAAAGTGTAGAATGAGCAAAATTCCAATTACTCGAAATTTAATTTAAAACATCTTTTAAAGATATGACAGAAGATTTTTTTTTTCATTATTTTGTGAAAGTGTATTTGGAGAATTGTATGAAACACGAAATAAGAATATAAGGCCTGGTTGTCAATATAAAATCATGGACACTTAGAGTAAACAAATTAATGTGAATGATGCAAAGTAAAATCGACTAAGTCTGTAAACAATTCTGATTTCATCGTTGTGAAGCAATAACTTGCAAAGCAACAAAATTTAAGACAAAACTTTTCCCTATATGAGATCAAATAAAACCTCCTCAAAAATGTAATTTCCGTAATGGACCGACAAAATAGAAAAATTTTGAACTTTATGGAAATTATAGGAAAATGTTTGAATTTACTGGAAATTTACCGGAAATTCATCAACAACTTTAATGCAACAATATAACATATTTTAAAACAACATATTTTATCTATTCATATTAATTATTATTAATGTTAATTTCTTGTATTTATAGACAATCTTTTCATGTAAGTCAAAATAAGAACTAAATCTGCTTCTCGAGGCTTTAAACATAAAAATTAATACTTTATTATTGTTATTCTTTATAACATTAAAAATAGTTAAAAATATAAACAATTCAAGACTCAATTATTAACAAAGTTTGTTAATATTAGGTTTTAAACATTTTTGAAACAATAATTAATAATGAATAATATCGGCTTTAAAGCGTTTGAAATTGAAAAAAAATACATTGAACGATTTTGAATTGAAAACGTTTCAATTCACACTATTTTGGATTAGGCAGAATTTTGTAAAAAAAACGCTCCTTCGAATCAATGAAAAGGAATTGAACTTGTATCATTTCTAAATAAAAGCGTTTGAAATTTGATGATTTGTAATTGCACGTGTTTGAAATTAAACAATTTAAAAACATAAACTCTCAAAATTGAAACATATTTCTAATTAAAATTATAAAAAATGGACACTTCGCTGAATAACCTCGAAGTTAAATGATTTCAGGTTAAAATTTCGAAAATAGAAAAATTTCAGGACGTTCAAAATTAAAATTATTCTTTTATTATTTATTTATTATTATTAGTATTAATTACCACTAATAACCCGTTCCTTGGAAAAAGAAACTGAATTCATTTTCCAACATTTTTTTATAAATTTTACAGAAAATCTTATATAATTTGAGAACGCTGTGTATGATTTACAAAAGTTTCTTCATCAGAGCGAGAAAAATCCAGTAAATTCAATATGAATGACACAATTTCTTTCATTTACTCATAATTCTTTAAAATTATCAGACCCCCCAAATTTCTTCGAATCTACATAACAATAAATCCATTTTTTTTGTTAAAAAAAATGATATTCAGAGGTGCCGCAAGCCCCATGAAGTTTAACACGTATTTCCCATAAGAAAAAAATAAGTTTATGGAAATCTTATTCAGAATCCTCACTATTATCTCAATCGAGTTGAAACTCGACATTTCTCATCACAATTAGCCGTAGAATACGAATAAAATATCACTTTTTAAATATCAACACCATAAGTTTGTTTTATAGGGTCCCAAAGAAACCCCATAAGTGAAAAAATGGGTTTTGCGAGTTTTTCGCGGTAATTATGACTTTTTTTGCGTTTTTTCAGTGAAAATTATTTCTGGCACATAAAAGACCATTTCATACTGATGAATAGATGTTCACATAAATTGTTTAAACAATGTATTATTGTTTTTAACAATGTTCTCATAGAATGGAGTTAGAAAGACGCGGTTTTTTCACAAATTTTCCATTTGTTGTCCAATTTTTAATTAGAGGGAAGTGGTAGTTCATCAATGTTAACAAGAGTGATTGTTTAAACAATTTATTATTAATTTTAATAATATTCTCTTAGAAAAATGCTACAAAATTGCAGTTTAAAAACAAAACCACTTTTAGTCAAATTTCCAATTAAGATAAGTTAAGTAATTAATTAGAGTCAAGAAAATTAATTGTTTAAACAATTTATTATAATTATTAATAATATTATATTTGAATAATGCTAGAAAGATGCGTTTTTTTTTAATTTCTGGCTTTTTGTCTAATTTTCATTTGGATTGAAGTAATAATGAATTCAAGTTAACAAAATAATTGTTTAAACAATTTATTATCACTGTTAATAATATTCTCTTTACTTGATTGTAGAATGTTGCGGTTTTTTCTGCAATTTTCAACTGTTTGTCTATTTTTCATTAGGCGTGACTTAATAATTAATTAGATTTAGTAAAAATAATTGTTCAAACAGATTATTATTGTTTATGACTATCTTCATCTATATCAATGCCTGATAGTTGTGGTTTTTCGTCAATTTTTACCTTTCTGTTCTTTTTTCCCTTAGTGAGGTAATAATTAATTAAAGTTAACGAAAAAGTTGTTTAAACAATTCAATATTGTTTGTAACTGCCTTTTCTTAGATAAGTGCTAGAAAGTGGCGGTTTTTTCTAAAATCTTTCAGTTTGCTTCGCCTGCTTAATTACTAACAATTAATAAATAAACATTAGAGATTTGCAATTCCAAGTTTTTCTTTTACGCTTTGCAATAGACCTAATTGCTAATTATTCTATTCTCTGTTTTTGCCTCTTGTGTAAAATATCTTTTTTTCTTTAAATTAATTTTTTGTAAGCATTAGGAAAAGAAAAAAAATAATTCACTTAAAACAACAATAACGTTCGACAAATCATTTTTGTTGCGGTTGACTTATTATTTGTTCATAAATAAAAAGGCGATGCAAAGTTAAAGATTTCAGAAAAAAACCGCCACTTTCTAGCATTTATCTAAGAAAAGATAGTTATAAACAATATTAAACAGTTTAAACAACTTTTTTGTTAACTTTAATTAATTACTACCTCACTAAGTGAAAAAAAGGACAGAAAGGTAAAAATTGCCGAAAAACCGCAACTATCAGGCACTGATATAGATGAAGATAGTCATTAACAATAATAATTTGTTTAAACAATTATTTTTGCTAAATCTAATTAATTATTAAGTCACGCCTAATGAAAAATAGACAAACAGTTGAAAATTTCAGAAAAAACCGCAACATTCTACCAATTAAGCAAAGAGAATATTATTAACAATGATATTAAATTGTTTAAACAATTATGTCGTTAACTTGAATTCATTATTACTTCACTCCAAATGAAAATTGGATAAAACGCCAGAAATTTAAAAAAAACGCATCTTTCTAGCATTATTCAAATATAATATTATTCCAATATAATATTATTATTAATTATAATAAATTGTTCAAACAATTAATTTTTTTGACTCTAATTAATTACTTAACTTATCTTAATTGAAAATTTGACTGAAAGTGATTATGTTTTTAAACTGCAATGTTGTAGCATTTTTCTAAGAGAATATTATTAACATAATAATAAACTGTTTAAACAATCACTCCTGTTAACATTGATGAACTACCACTTCCCTCTAATTGAAAATTGGATACCAAATGGAAAATTTGTGAAAAAACCGCGTCTTTCTAACACCATTCTGTGAGAAAATTGCTAAAAACAATAATAAATTGTTTAAACAATTTATGTGAACATCTAATTATCAATATGAAGTGGTCTTTTATGTGCCAGAAACAATGTTCATTGAAAAAACCGCAAAAAAAGTCATAATTACCGCGAAAATACTCGCAAAACCCATTTTTTTAATTATGGGGTTTCTTTGGGACCCTATAAAACAAACTTATGGTGTTGATATTTAAAAAGTGATATTTTATTCGTATTCTACGGCTAATTGTGAAGAGAAATGTCGAGTTTCAACTCGATTGAGATAATAGTGAGGATTCTGAATAAGATTTCCATAAACTTATTTTTTTCTTATGGGAAATACGTGTTAAACTTCATGGGGCTTGCGGCACCTCTAAATATCATTTTTTTTAACAAAAAAAATGGATTTATTGTTATGTAGATTCGAAGAAATTTCTGGGGTGTCCCCATAAAAGTTCAAAAAAAAAATTTTCAAATGCATTTTTGGACCACCCTAGTGTGCAATAATCGCACACATTATTGAAAAAATGTTAACATTTAAAAAACTAAAAAAATACATTTTAAAGATATTTCCGGATAAACTATTCATCAAGGTAGAATTACATTCATATTAAATTATTTTGTTTTTTATCGACTGTAATTTAATTTATACATTTTAATTTATAATTGACATGAGCACAAGTAACTTTATTGATCCATAACAGTCAAAATGGTATTTTTGCAATAAATGGAAAATAACAATTTTTCTATTTTTTCATCAAATTTCAATTCAAAACGTGAAAAAATCTATTTCTAATTGGAAGAGGGACTTTCTGAAGTTTTAACATTTTGATGAATTTTTTAAGTCAGTTAAAGGGGGTCAGATTATTTATTTTAGGCCTTTTTCTTGAGATGGAAAGAAAACATTTTCATTTTTTATTTTCTTCTGCATTAGGAAAGAAATGTTTTTTATTTTCGACATTTTTATACGATTGGAAGGGATGGAACTTTGGTTTTTATTTTTTTATAAATTCCCGTTGAAAATTTAAAAAAAAATTAATACGTAAATATTCGCTAGTAACATTTTAGAAATAAATAATATTTCTAAAGGAAGTGTATAAATTTCAAAATGAAACGATTCGAAATTAAAAAGTTATAAAATACGTTGTATAAAATCATAATAGATAAAAATTAAACTATTTCAAATTGATGTTCTGAATTTTCAGTTCTACCTTTCATGAGTTTCAATTATACATTTAAAATTGTAATTGTTTAATTTTGAAAGGTATAAGTAACAATTTTGAAATTGAAAATTTTCACAAGATTCAAATTTGCTTCAAATAATTACAATGTTTGAAAGATCGAGTATAAAAAAGTTTGAATAATAATCTATATTTAACAGTATCGAGTAATCAAATTTACAAGAACAAACACATCTTAGTGATAACAGTCATACAGCACTTCCTAAGGAGTTATCCACAGATTACGTCAGACATACGTAAAATACCTGAATTTTTAAGAAAATAGTCGAGTTTTCAACTCAAAAAGATAAATTTAGGACCAAAAATGAAAACCTATATTTTAGGTTAGAATAATTAATTTTTTAACCAAGAAAAAGGGAATGTTTTGCAAAATATTTTTACCAAAAAATATTTCAATTTTCAATAAAAAACAGTTAAATTGAACCAAATCATACGAATTTTCAACAAATCATTTGAATCCTTGACCAAAACAGACTAATTTTTAAATCAAAAAGAGCAATTTGCAACGTAAAAGTTTTCAAACAAAAAGATGTACTTTCTACCAAAAAAATAATAATTTGATACAAAATACATGAGTTTTTACCCAAATGTTAATTTTGGAAGGAATTTGTAAACTAATAGTGAAATTTGCAGCCAAAGAAATGAACATTTAAACCAAAAGGGTGAATTAGTCACTAAGAAGATTAATATTTTAATGCTAATTAACATTAATAACATTCTCTATTATTGTTCATAAGCGCTCTTGCTTCTTTATTATAACAATTGTTATAATTAAAAACCCTCAATGAGCATATTAAATTTGTAAATCAAGAAATGCTTATTTTTCTTAACTTTGTTTAAACAGCCGGAAGGCAATCTTCCTCAATTGGAGACAGCCTACGTCACATTTACAATTTCACGATGTGACCTTCTTATTGTTTGAACAGTTTTGATAATGCTACACGATTGCGTTATTTTATCAAAAACTTTCTGTTTCTCACGTTTTCCATCTATATAACCTTCTTTAATTACATTTGTCTACAAATTAAAAAAAATTGTACATTTATTGACGCTATATTTTTCCAATGTATTTTGGCCTGCTAAACTTGAAAACTTTATTTAAGAGTTCGGTTTATTGCACCTCAACTACCAAATTGATCATAGAAAATGGCACTAATGTTCATTGCAGATTCGATGATCTTTACCTTGATACCTTTCGCAATGAGATTGAAGTTTGCAACGTTTACGATAAACGAAAGTGAAAACAATTTTCTTTTTTTTGACTGAAACATACAAGGTCCATAATTTTCTAGCGAAAAATAGTTGTATACAACCCAATAAATGATTCACAAATATTTCAACGCCCCACGCTTATGGAACTCACCCCATGGGACTAAAAAATTTACCAAATATACCCTGATTCGCGGGGTCGAAACTTTATTGCTGATAACAAGTTTTCTCAGAGCCAAGAGACACTCCAGAAACTTACATCCCTTCAGCACATTTGCAACTCACCCCATATGATCCCTCAGAACTGAAAAATTCACTAGATTTACCCTCATTTGTGAAGTCAGAATTTTTTCGCAGATAATAAAACTTGTTGCCAAAATACACCCCAAAAACCGTCATCCCTTCAACTTATTTGGAACTTCACCCTATACCATATCTTAGAACAAAAAATTCACCAAATTTTCCCTAATTCGCGGGGTGAAAATCTTATTGCTGAGAATTAAACTTTTCAAAGCCAAAAGACACCTCAGAAACTTTCATCCCTTTTAGCTCATATGGAACTCATCCTGTACCATCCCTTAGAACTAAAAAATTCGTCAAATTCACCCTAATTCTTGGGGTCCAAATCTTCTTGTTGATGATAAGTCTTCTCAATGCTTAAATTTTGACCCCTCGATTTAGGGTAAATTTTGGGATTTTTTTAGTTCTAAGGGATGACAGGTGTTGCGTTTCATATGCGGAGTTTTAGATAAAAAACCAGATTGATCGTTCCTAACTTGAGATATGGTTTAGAGAGCCAAAATAAATTACAAAAATATAGCGGCACTAAATGTACAAAAGGAGTGTAAACTAGTGTAATTATATACAGTCCTTACTGAATTAGGAAATATCTCGACTAATCGAATTATTAATTTTCCACTAATCTTTGGTCGCTCCTTTTTGGTAAGGAAATCTGAAAAATTGCACTCTTGATTTGTTAAAATTTATTCGTTAAAATGCAGAAATACCTCAAAGTATCTTTTACATAAGGAAAAAAGCTATAAAATTAAAATAACATTCTTTAGGCATTCAAGTTCATACCTATTCAAGCGGATGCTTATTCAAGGCAAATAATGTTCACGAAGTTTGCTAAATAATTGCAATTTTCTATGAAAAATATAAGGAAAGTATACAACCGAAAAAAATTTTGAAATTAAAAACAGGTGAAAAAGTAGATCATCCTTAATATGTGTAATTAATTTTAAATCCATTGATTCATTGTAATTTGAAGATTCTGAAAAATTGTCATTCATCATTCATCTTCAATTCGTTTGAACAATCGGAAGACCATACTTCTAAATTAAGGCAGACTACGATGCTTTCCACTACAGAATTAGCAAATATCTCAGCTAATCGAATTACTAATTTTTTTAAATTTAGGAATTTTAAATTAGATTGAAATCAAATTAAAAATCCAATTTAACGTCCAATACTCAAGTTAATGTATAGAATTCCTGAACATAAAACAAGAATCCAATGATCAAATTTGGACAACCACCACATTTCTACCTCCCCCCACCCTTTTTTAACATTATGTTTTTTAATCAGATCAAAGTTGCATATGGTCCTGAAGCCTTCAGAAACGTTAAATTATGGTGTGATATCAACCAAAAATTAAGAGGCAGTAACTTCCTTCAGAAAAGGTTTTTGATTGAAAGTCGAAGAAATTATGTTTTACCTAAAAAAATATTTTTCTTGGATAACAAATTTCGAAATTTTGCTTTTCACAGTAATTTTTGCAATAGACAATTTGAACATAATTTAAAGAATTTCAAACTCTCAATGCTGCATTTACTGATCAAGGATGTTTCAAATCATGTTAATTTTTTAAAGGTAAAAATTTCCAGAATTATAAGTGAATTAGAAGTATGTTTACAACAAGATAAAATCATTGATCTTTTAAAACATCAGATTTTCTTTAATCGAAGATTTTTAAACAATGATAAAAAACATGAGAAGATACTTTCTATTTTGATTGATGAAACTAATTTTCAAGAGCAAAATTTAAATTCATACAAGATTTTTGAAGAAGAAGATAGGGATCCTTGATTTGTAAATTTGGCAGATATTCAAATTCCTAATTCAGTTACAGATATTCTCAGATTAGGTCAAGGTTTTAGTAACCATGTGATAAAAAGTAAATCGAAACAAAAGATGTAAATATTCAAAGATGTTGAATCCAGTACACAAGAACTCCAATATAAGGCCGTCTGATTTAGTTCTTCCTAGAACTGCTGGCCCATGCAGTTTCTCAGCGCACAAGCAGTGTCAACAATGCGTGGCCACCCCACACCATTCATTTAACGACAAATTTAGTTCCAAGGCCACTGCGAGGCAACCCCCGAAACTGGCCTTAGATTGGAGTTCTTGTGTATACACAAAATTCCAATATTAGATCAACAAGATTTCCGAAACAAGGTTTTACACTTGTCAAAGAGCTTTGTTGATAAGAATTGTATAAAGGCAATATTACAGTTTGTATGAAGAAATCAGATTATATTAGGGATATGAAGGATTTACTTTCCAATCGTGATAACTTTGATTTATTGAATGAAAATCCGTTAAAACAATTAAGAAGGGACACTCAAGATTCTAGACAATTGGAGAAAGAAAGGACTTTTAGGAAAAGATATAAGATGGACTAATATAAATGCCGAAGACGCAGTTTTTGCAAGATGTTATGGTTTGAGAAAGATTCATAAAGATGGCTATCCTTTGAGAATGGTTATTTCAACTATTAGTTAGTTTTAATGTAGACGGGGGGCCGTGAGGTCCCACCCCTGGCGCTCAAGCTATAAAGCCTATTGTGCCATACCCGTGTTTATTCTCAAGGCAGTACTCCGAATCCGGCCATCCTTCGCCGAGTGTTTTTGGATCTCGGTGGGTTCCGTTGTTACCAACGTTCTGAGATTATACCTCTCAGGTGCCAGGCATACTTATCGCACAGTAAATGACGTCCTACTTTGTTGATCAGGCAAAGTGATAAAGTCATCAGTTAGATGCACAGATTCGAAGCACTGTCCTGGTGTGTTATGTAAGTGTAAGTGTGCGTGTTCATTACTCGAAGACATCCAGCGATCACCAAGCGGAGGTCCCTCGAGAGGGCCTGCCTCCACGCAAGGAAATCGCTGACTCATTTTCGAGTCTTCTCAAAATCGGCTTCGACCCCCAAGGTTAGGCCCTCGAAAGAGCCCATTTATCCTTGGTAAGGCTCCAGCTTTTTCTGAGGGGACCTACAGTTTAAGGTGGGTTTCGAACCACCGAAGGCCCGGTAGAAGTATATAGAAAAATTTCCATTGGTACCCGGCTCAGGGATCGAACCCCAGACCTCCTGCATGGAAGTCTGACGCGCTATCGTCTGAGTCACCGAGGCTTCTATTTCAACTATTAACACTCCCACGAAATTTTTAGAACAAAACTTAAATTTGATACTTACAGACTCCATTACAACTTCAAAATACAATATTAAAAATAGCTGCGAATTCCAAAAAATTATTATTAAAAAAACTGTTCCTGATGACCATGTAATGATTTCTTTGGATGTTTTTGCAATGTTTCCAAGTATACCCCTTGAATTGGTTAAACAGGCAATTTTAAATAGATGGGACAATATAAAAACACGTACTCTATTAAGTCAAAAAGATTTTATTAAAGGGATAGTTTTTGTTATGAACTCAACTTATTTTGAATTCAATGGATCTTTTTATAGGCAAAAGTTTGGTACTCCCATAGGTTCAGTTATTTGTCCGATTTTAGCAGAAATAGTTATGGAAGGTTTGGAGGTCTTTGCTTTCAAGAAGCTAGATTTTGTTTTGCCCTTTTACATTCGGTATGTTGATGACACCTTATTATGTGTTCCTCTATAGCATAGAAGTAATTAAAGGTCAGGATGGTAATATTATTACCAATTGGTATAGGAAAAGTGCATATTCAGGTAGAATTTTAAATTTATTTTCGGCTCATCCTTTTCAAAACAAAATTGCAGTAATCAAAAACTTAGTTGACAGAGCTCTAGGTTTGTCCCACATTTCATTTCACAAAGAGAATTTGAATATTGTTAGGAATATCCTTTTTCTTAATCATTACCCACAAAAGTTAATTGAGCAACATATCACAATTAGAATTCAACAAATCAAAAAAAAACAAAATAACATTTTATCTACAAATAATCAGAAGGAATTGAGAGAATATAGTTCTTTTAATACTTTTGTTCTTCCTTTTTTTGGTCAAATTTCGAAAACTATTGAATTTATCTTAAAAAAATTTAATATTCATACTATTTTCCGTATATCATTTAAAATGGATTCAATAATAACTTTTTGTAAAGATCCTTTAGATAAATTTGAAAAAGGTGGTGTTGTTTACAAGATCACTTGCAAGATCTGTAAGATGACTTACGTGGGACAGACTGGCAGACTTCTTAATACTAGGATGGAGGAACACAAAAGTGATGTTCGTTTGGGAAGTTTGTTATAAGAGTTTTCTTGATAGACATACGAGAGGGTTTGTTGATGTTGACCATGATTTTGACTGGGATAATGTAGAAATTTTACATAATGAACGTAATGAGAGAAAGAGAGAATTCATGGAAATGCTTTATATTAAAAAACAAAATAAGTTGTCTATTAATTTGAAAACTGATTTGGATAAATTAAACAAAATTTATTCTAGTATGATTAATTACATTTAGCAATAAGTTTTCATGAATCTTGACTTTCTCTTCACGGTGTGCCTGAACCAACTTTAAATGCAAGGTCATAGCACATCCAATTTTTTTTTTGAATTCGATTTAGGGGCTCAAAAATAGCGTGGAAAAAAATTTTGAGCCAAATCCCCCTAGCGGTTTTTTAGAAAAATGTTTTTTAAGGGTGAAAAATAGAATTTTCCAAAAAATGTAATAAATTGATTTTCTTTCTGCATTTCATTGACGAAAAACATTATAAAATCAAAAAAAGAATCTTAAGACATTAAAATTTCAACTTTTCAAAATAAAACTTTATAAAAAATATAATAAAGTCTTTGCAGTACGTCTTGAAATATACCTATCACCATAAATGCCTGTGTGAACACGACAACAAGGCACAACAACACGTGAATGTAAACATTGATGGATTCTCTTACCTAATGTAAACATATCTAGAACAAGTTCCGTGAAAATAATTTTTGCAACCCATTAGTAGGCAAGATATCTTTGCCAATAGTGCATCGTGCAGTCTGCAGTTGTTTAGTGTTTTTGAATATTTTGACCAAGTGCGTTGTTGTGAAAAAATCGTAAAATATATCTGCAAAATCTAAAGACTATGCTGGAACCCATGATGAAAACCGTGCGAAAATTTGCCTTCTTTGTCTTAAAAAAAAGAGACAATTGTTCAAGATTAGTAATCATTTGAAAAATCTTATTCAAAAGATTGTGAGCTATGATGCTCAAGATAATCGCCTCCCTGTACTTGTTTGTAATGCCTGCAGAATCCTTATTTATCGTTCGGTCAAAAGTGATGAAACTAAAGTGAGTATAAAATCACCAGATTATTCTACATTCAAATTAATAAATCAAAAAACCAGATCGAAAGAAGGTAAATTATGCGAATGCGACTTATGTAACTTAGTGAGAACACCAGGACACAGCAATTTCGTAAAAAACACATCAGATGCGAAAGAAAGAAATAAAACAAGATACTGCAAAAAGTGCCATTCAGAATTAGTAGTAGGAAAATCACATTTTTCTTGTACACCGAAGCATTACGAACATTTAAAAGATCATATTATAAACGATATACCCCTAAAAGAAAAAGAACACTTGGTGTGTCATTTCATTAAAGTAATTTCAAATGAAAAAGCGACAAACGTTGAGGAAAATAAATCAGATAGAAATACTGTAACCGCTTTATCTCAGAAACATGGAAAGCCTTTGAAAATTTCTTTGACTGAACAGCAATCAGAAAGTAAAAAATGGAAGCGTGTTTCTGCTGAAGATGTCTTAAAAATTGGTACAAGTTATGGGCTTTCCACGAATCAAGTACATGGTATTACAGAAGCTCTTCGCGTCGCTACGAATGACAGAAAATTATTTCAACCAGATTCAAAACAAAAATTAAAAACTTTGAACCATTCTCTTGATTTGTATTTCAGTATGAAAGAGTGTAATGTGATTAACACTAAAAATAACGATACTGCAACTACTGCAGAAACTTTAGTGTTTTGCAATGATGTAAAAGGATTATTTCAGTTTGTTAAAGAAAAAAGGGAAGTTGATGAAATGCATTTGAAATTCGGAATAGATAGTGGCGCAGGTTTTTTGAAAGTTTGCCTTTCGATGCAATCTTTGGATGAATCAGAAGTTGCAAATGTAGAAGGTCGACAGAAGTATACCGAAGGCGTTGTCGCAAAAAAGTTTAAGGATTCTGGCGTCAAGAAATTACTGCTGCTTGGAATAGTGGCACATACACAAGAGAAATATGAAAACGTTCTATTGATGTGGTCACTCTTAAAATTGAAGGATTTAAAAGGGACAATAGCAACTGATTTAAAACTTGCCAACGTATTAACGGGCATCATGTCACATGCAAGCAGTTTTCCTTGCATATGGTTTACTGCATCAAAAGATGAATTAAACACGTGTGGGGAATACAGTACTGTTGGAAATTGTAAGGAAAATTTTTTTGCGTGGCAAGACAGTGGAAGTAAAACATCATCTGCGAAGAAATAAAAATTGTACAAATACTCCTATAATTTTCTCAGAAAACGCTAGAACAGAAATATTAGAAATAATTCCACCGCCAGAACTACATCTGATGCTCGGGGTTGTGAACAAAATGTATAAACACATGCTGATGGAATTTGAAGATGAGAGTCTCCAATGGGCTAGGATGTGTAATGTTACTCGCGAGTTTGTACATGGGAGTCCAGCGCTCGCAGGTAATTCTTGCAAAATGCTGTTAGAAAAAATCGACTTATTACGTGGAATATGTAGCATTGGTTGTTTAAAATATGTAAGGTGCTTTAAGGCTTTTCAATCCGTCGTTGATTCTTGTTTTTCTTCAACCTTAAACCCGAAATACTTAGATTGTATATCTGAGTTTGAGCGAAGTTACTGTGATTTGGATATTTCAATTACACCTAAAGTTCACGCGGTATTTTTTCATGTCCCTGATTTTTGTTATAAAGTAGAGAAAGGCCTTGGATTTTACAGTGAACAAACCATGGAATCTATCCATTCGGATTTTAAAACGACCTGGGCTAAATATAAAGTTTCGAGCACACACCCTCATTACCCAAGTAACTTACTAAAAGCTTTACAAGAGTACAATGCCCGACATGTGTGAAAATAAAATAATTTTTTTCTCAGTATTGATATGGACTGATATTATATTTATTCATCATATTTCGTTAAATAAAGTGAAAAAAATAAAAGTGCATTACATTTTTTTGAAAATTTTTATTTTTAACCCATAAAAAACACTTTTCTCAAAAATGGCTCGGGGAATTTGGCTCAAAATTTTTTTCCACGCTATTTTTGAGCCCCTAAATCGAATCCAAAAAAAAAATTGGATGTGCTATGACCTTGCATTTAAAGTTGGTTCAGGCACACCGTGTCTTATTTCTTGTTTGTTTGTAACGGATTTGTCTTTTGACCCACACTTAGATCTCAGGTATCGAGGAGATAGCGTCGTTGTTTCGTCGCTGTTCCCACCTGCTCTAATTTTTCTTACCTTGATAAGGGTGCTGTATGAGCACCGAAACGTTGGTAAATATTATAAATGCTTTCATATTGTGATTTGATAATAATAAAAATAAAAAAGACTAAAGAAATGAAAAAGAGAAGGAAGGGGATTTGGTTGGTTGCCTTCTCATTTTTCTTTCTTCTTTTTTATTTTTGTCCAAAGAAACAAGTTTTTTTTTTAGGAATTGCAATAGGAGCATTTTGTGGTAGTTGTCCAAATTTGATCCTTGGATTCTTGTTTTATTGTCAGGAATTCTATACATTTACTAATTTTTTACTACTCTTTGGTTCTATGGCAAATATAAGGAAAGTATACAACCGGAAAAATTTTTTAATATCAAGAGCAGATCTCTTAAAAAGTAGAGCATAAGAATCCTGAATTTGTATAATAATTAATAAATATTTTGATCCACATTGATCAATTCTATTTTTAATATTGTAAAAGAAGCTTATTTTTCTTAACTTTGTTTAAACAGCGAGAAGGCATTTTTTTGAAAATGGAAACAGAGTAGGTCTCGTTACCAATGTCATGGTATGGCCTTCTTCTTGTTTCAATAGAGATAAAAAGATTACGCCATGCCATTGCGTTGTTTCATTAAACTTTTCTATTTTGCACGTTTTCCATTCTTCTAACTTTTCTTAAATTATTATATATATTAATAATTTTATTTTTTCCCAGCAAATATTTTTCCACTATTTAATTTGGAAATATCCCGACAAATTGAATTAATAATTTTCTACCAATCTTTAGTGGCTCACTTTTCGCTAATCAAATATAAAAAAATTCACTAGTAATTAATCAAATTTTACCCATTTTCATTTAAAGAGCTAAACATTCACAAAAATTTCTGATTGTCACCAAAGTTACATTTTATTTTTGAATGATTAAAGAAGTGATGTAAAAAATACAAGACGTTATATCCTTTTACACTTTTGTCACAAAAATTATTTAGCCAGCATCAAACTTAGAAGATATCTTCCTTATCAAAGTAGAAGTTCAAAAAAAGTTGGTAACAAATTCAAAGGTTTTAACTTTTTAGAACAATTTTTTTTTTGTAAATCGGAAAAATATATGTAGCCTAATTTTCTCTAAAAAACCACATATTTCGTCCCCGAGAGATTCTGCGATTTCAAGTGTAGAACCTTGTCTGATTTGGAATGGATTCGGTCATATGAATTTAGGAAATTTTTTGAAATTTATGGTAAATTTCTTATTCAGCAAAAATTGCTCAAATGTTTGAAATCTTATAAAAATTTTGAAATCTTAATGAAGTTTTAAATTTTTGTAAAGCCTTTAAAATTTAATAGAAATTTCAATATTTTAAAAAATTTGAAATTTTGTAAAACTTTGGAAATTTTATAAAAAGTTTAGAAATGTGGAAGATTTTAAAAAATTTCTATCATTCAACAAAATTTTAAATCTTTGAAGTTGTAAGATTTCAAACAATTGTATTATTTTTGAAATCTATTTTATTTTAAAAAATCTATTGAAGTTTTTTAAAACTTTTATGATTTTGGTAGTTTAGGAATTGCCAAAAATTTAAAAATTTTCAAAAATCGAGGAATTTCGGAAACTTTATTTTTATTTTAATATGTGTAGGAATTTACGTTCAAAAGGACAGTTCAAACAAAATATAAAAACAACAGTTTTTACAGCCGCAACCGTACATATGGATATAGAAAATTTTTGGAAATTTATGAAATTAAAGAAATATATAAAATTTTGAGAATTTTCCAAACTTACGAAATTGTAGAAATCAAGGAGCTGTGGAAACTTTATTTGATTACTATATCCCGAAAATTGGAATGTTAATACACTTCAAATATTTAAGAATTTGATTTGGGTAATTCAATATTTTGCGAATAATCAGTTTTTTCACTTACTTCAGCCAAGTAAAATTCACTTGGTACAAGTAACCTTTTTTCAGGGCACGAGTATTACACTTTCTATACTTTGTTTATTATTTTTAATGAAATTACAGCGTATATTAAAATTCAGATAAATTTGAATTTTAAGAGTATATAATTTTAAAAATATTTTCAACAGAGTGGAAAATGTAACTGTTTTTGGTTAACTTTTAGTGTTTTTTTAGATTCAACTATTTGGTGGAAATACATCTTTGTAAGTTGAAAGCTGAACTATATATAGTTAAAGATTCAACTATTTCGTTGAAAATTTAATTATTTTGTTTGAATTGAACTATTTGATTAAGTCTTTTTTTTTGGTAGAAAACTTCAACTTTTCCATTGAAACTTTGTTCTTTTGGATCAAAAATTCATATGTTTTATGGTAGACAAATCATCTTTTCTGCCGAAAATTCTACTGTCATCTACAAAATTTGTCTTTTTGGGTTGAAAATTTTACTATTTGCTTAAAAGTTCGTCTGTTGAAAAATAAAAAAAATGTCGCCTTCAACATAAGAAAAATGTTGAATCTGCCCCGCTTAAACTGAATAAAAATATCAATCGAAGTGTTTGAGATATAAGAAACTCCTTTATCCATTGCAGGAAAAAAATAAAAGACCCAAAATTTAAAAAAATAAAAATAAAAAGGTCCTCTTTCAATCCAGAAAAAATTGAATATTAAAAATTAAATCGTTTACCTCCATGCGAGGTGTGACATTTTCGAGGAGAAAGAATGTGTTCTCCGTAAAGAAGATTTTTTCAATTGGCATTAGGGTCGTTAGTATTTATTT